>OZ057399.1:120701590-120951939 GCA_964056695.1 Melieria picta | reverse complement strand
GAGGCGGACGAGAAGATGGACAGCAAGCACACTGGGTCAGTAGCGAAGACAAACGATTTATTCAACAGTGTGGCTGATTCAAGCGAAGTGACATTCGCACAGCTGGACAAAAACGGTTGCACAACCACTATCAGCGATGAGACGGCATCAGGACCCAACATAACATCGTCTACAATGTCTATGACGAACACTTCAACAACCGTTGCAGTGGGGAAGGAGTTACTGGCTGTTGCCGCCGTCGGTGTAGATTTAAATGCAGCTGAAGCGGCAGCTGCTGTCAACGAAGTGGGCAACGCGCAGGCCACTGCGACTTTGGCGGCAACTGTCGTCAGCAATAGCGCGTCGGCTGAGCAGTAAATAGATCAACCATAATGCACGCGCAAGGGCACACCACTGGCAAATTTCCGCGTGCTATTCAGTCATTCGGTGCAGAGGGCCGTCTGTGTACGCTTGCTTTCGCACCGTCTGCGCGCGTGGCTAAGTACTCTGTACATTAAAATTTTGCACGTTCTTACACACTCAACTGGATACAACTGAAAGGAACTCACCCTGAACCCACTCAGAACTCAAGCAGGTTGCACTAGTTAAAATAATTTCGAAAATCTTCTTGTTTATTTGATCATTTGTAAAACATTTAGCGTTAAGCCATTTAATGTATTTTATAGCAATTCACACGTTTTCAATGTGCACACAGGTAACACGTTAAACGAAATTCACACTCACATACGGACATACATACGCTGAGGAACGCCAGGAGCTCTTTGTTTTTTGTTGTATAATGTAAATACTAGTAATAAACGCTTGAGAGATGCAACAGGACAAAAGCAGCGGCCGCATCAGTGATGGCGAATTTTAGATATTGGCGATATCATTTGAAGTGGAGAAATAAGTATGCGTACTTTATATGTTAAGTAGGTATTAGAGTTATCTTAGCAGCTTATAGTATAATTACTACATGTGAATACAATAATAAAAACAAAACCCAACACCCGAAAGCATGGAAAGCAGACACAGACGCAAAAGAAAATGTCACAGCAACGGAAAACGACAAACATTTACAGAGAGATTATAGGTTAGCGGATGCAATGTTTATTATTTACGAATATTACTACTTGTACTGTAAACATTATTTTTTAACTAGTTAGTAATGTAGTCGACCTAGTGTGGCAGCACTTGTAAAGTAAATAAAACACGGACACACATGCACATACATACGCATACTTGATGAACAGGCATGCTGCATGTATGTACATTGCATTCTTGCAGTTGCTGCACAATTAGTTTAATTAGCTTTAGAAAGTGTACAGGCAACAGTTGCAGTCGTCGTTGCAGCCGCAACCGGCCCCCCTCCCATACTCACTGACAACAAATGGCAAATTTGGTTTTTGTTTTCGTTTGTATTGACTTTGCTAGGAGTAGTTTGAGATGAAGCATAGCTTTCAGCAGCCAGTAATTAATTTCGACAATCGACACACTTTACTCTTGGGCTAGAGTTAAGCAGAGAGCACAGCAGAGATATGCGTACAACACTATTGTTGCCCTTTTTTTTTTGCTGACCAACTACAGCTCCACACACGTCTGACCAATGATTCCTCAAGCACTCTTCAACTTGTGCTTTTTTTTTATAAAATAACAATAAAAAGCGTCGCTTAACAGAAAACCAAAACTATTTTATAATTTTACTAATATTTTTTTGCAGTCGTTCGGTTTTTTCGCTAAGCCCGCGATTTCTCTCTCTATTTTGCTCTGCTTCCTTTGCGCTCTCTTTGTAATTGGAAATCTATTTGTATCTTTATTGGCAGGCTTGCAGCTATAATTTCAGCAAAAATTAAACAACCAACAAACAAACTTACGTTAAGATAACATTATATATTAAACACAAAAGCAAAAAATCTTCAAATCAATATTAAAAAAAAAAAATTAGTAATTTTCACACACAAAAACAAAGATCGAACTAAACATATTCTATTAATTGTTGAACAATGCGTGTCTGTAATGTTTATCTCTTAAACTTTAATACTATTACAATAATTATAATGATTACTTTTTTGTTTATTGAATTTATTGTGTAGATTTAATTAAATAGCATTAAATATGTGAATAAAAGAAAAATGCAGTTTGGAAAGAAATAAAAAATACGCATTGCCGTTTTATTGGAATGATGATAAAATGAGGCGGGAGTGCCGGATTTATTGCATTCGTTTATACTTTTTTTGTATGTGAAATATTTTCACAGCGCTCGCTTAAGAAACAGTTGTGAAGGGAGTTTACACAGCTGCCTTCGGTGAGATGCGCGTTTATTCTTGACCCATTTTTTGCCGCCGTGTCTTTAAAGACACGGCAACTTGAAAAATTCTGAAAATAACAGTTTCTAACGCATATTAAATATTTTTACATTATCGGAAAGCTACATTCGTTGGCTTTCAAACTGCGAACAACTATTTCCGAGTTTTAGGGTTTCACTCAGTATAAAACTGGTATAAACAGGACCACCTTTTTTAAGGGTTTTACAATTTTTTTTTAAATACAAAATGAATTGTTTTTTACTGCTTACCAAAAGAACAAAGTTGACATACAAATTATGAACCTTCAGTTTTCTAAAGTTTTAAGCGTGTTCTAACTTGAAATATTTTGGTGTGTCTTTAAAGACATTATATTCAACTTTCTCCTTGGTTGGAACTACTTCCGATGCGTAGTTAAAAAGAAACAGTAAATTAAACTTGAAAAATGTGGAATTTTACGAATTTTGTTTACGTATTTGGCCAGCGTGTCTTTAAAGACACATCTGCACCAGCCCAAAAAAAAATTTTTTTAAATTTTTTTGAAAGCAGAAATGGCATACGGAGGCTCTAAATAGGCTGTGTTGTGAAAATTTTCAAAATCGGTCCATGGGATCTAGGGGCGGTAAAAGATGGGTTAAGCCAAACATTGTAGGTTAGAAAATATCAAATCACATTTGTAGAACATAAAAGCCTGGGAACGCTTAGATACTTAATTTCATTTGTGTTCAAAATCTGTTGTTTTCCTTTAAAAGAATTTATCCAACAATTTTAAACATTCAGTTTTGTCCAATGTCCAGATGAGTCCAAGTTGAATTTTAAGTCCAAATAAATATTTCTAATTTATAGAATTACGAATGAAGTTAACAAAAAACCACCGTTTTGTTATTTTTGGTGTAACTGTATACCAATAAAAAGCCACTATTTGTAGTGGAATAAATTTGTATAATTTATTGTTTTGTATTTACCAGCAATAAACATGTACATCCAATATGTGGCTGTGTTTAGTACAATTTTCCCATTCAGAACCAACACGCCTCGTTTCCGTCAGTTGTATCGACTGTTTTAATGTCAGTCGTCGTTAATGTTTTGATCTTTATTTTCTGTTTACAAATCCGCATATCACAACATGAACGGTTGAAAGTAACATTTTGATATCACTCGATATTTTTGGAATGTGTGAATTTGAAATTTTCAAAAAGCGTTGCCAAAACCAAATTTAATCATACTTATACAGAAGTTATTATTATTTATTTTTATTTGAATGAATTAGAGCATTGAGTAAATTAATATCTAATTACAGGAGAATTTAGCAGCAATAGCAGCAATGGCCTTCAGCTGCTTACATGGTGAGAAGGGAGTAAAAGGTTAAATTAGATAATATAGTCGGGACGATTTTAAAAACTTTAGTATTTTTTCAATATCTGTAGGAGTGGGGTTTTGAAATCTGTAAACAATTTTTGAACAAAAATACTTTAATTCATACAAATCGGACTACTGGTTCAAAAGATTTAATCATTTTTGTAACGGAACATTTTATTCGACGCACTCCTTAGCACAGCGGATCAAGATTTAGCGACTACGCTGGCTTGGACAATGTCGAAGGGTCAACGAAGTACCGGTGAAAAGGCGGAAACTATTTAACCATTTAATCTGAAATTTTGACATTATGGTTGGTATGTTCAGGGGAAGGCTTGGCCAGGGGGCGTGGCATGTACCATACAACTGAAATAATTAATATGTACTAGCGTACAAGTTGGACAAGCATTGAAATTATAGTACATATACTGTATAGTGTCCTCATATTGATGTATCGCTCCACTGGTAAAATTACATGGGTTTGGGGCCAGGGGCGTGGCTTGTTATTATTATTATATATATTGTTGGGAGTGCCCATGGACACAGACAGGTAGACATTGCTGTCCATTGTACCTCAGTTATTGCCTCCCCCTTGACTAGAAAGTGCCAAGTCTTGTAACTACTTGAAGTAAATCTGGCCAGCCTCACCTTTGGGTAATTCTATGGCCTACAATAGGCAGTTCATGACATCAAGTTTCCCAGAGACTCTGGTTCTCATTTAGCTGGTGGTATCACTTGGTATATAATTTAATATTTGAATCGCCCATCGACTGGAAGAATGGAGTGGGCATTGGATGAAGGGGTGTGACGTAATAATACTTATATTAATAATGTTATTAATAATAATATAATCATTTAATAATAATAATAATATAATAATAATATTAATATTGAATAACTTCGAAACTACATATAAGTTGGACACTAAATTTGGATCCGTCGTTACTTGGATCCGTTGTTCCACTCGTGAAATTTCAAGGAGCGCACAGTGATTCAAAAAATGTATGTGTAGTCTCAGAATTTAACGATTTTGATGTAATTTGAACTGTAAAACTCCAACTAAGAAAACCCCAAAAAATCTGTGCATAAAATTAATTATTGTGTGTGCAAAAATTGCCCAAAGTCGAAACTTTTTCACAAAAGTTTTTAAACACATGTTTTCTGTTTTTCTATTCAGTAAACAAAATTGTAAAAATACATGGTTAGGAAGAAGATGCTTAAACTTTCAATATAGACTAAGAATTAATTGGGACATTTTTGCTTTTAATGTTTTCTTGAAATTTGGAAAGCTGGGGTTTCTGCTTCACATTTAATTTAAAATATTTTTCTAAATTAAAACTCTGAAAATTGGCAAAACTTAGTGAAAATATCTAAAAAGTATGTGAAAGTATGTTCCTGGATTTTTTTTTGTATTTTAAGAAGCATTCTTTCTTTGTTGAATAATGTAATTACATCCTCCGATATCTTCCGATCTCAGAAAATAATTCAGTTTGAAAAGTATTTATTGCAAAACTAAAGGGTCCTAAGACTATTTCTGTTACTCTTTGCAACTATCAATGTTGATGTAACTGATTAAATGTCTGAATCTGAAAAATCTAGCCAACATTCTTGGTGCTATAGCTTAATAAAAATTACGAGAATTGCAAATTTAGGCAGGCATTGCCAAACTACAAACGATTAAGATAATAAATAATAAAATATAGATTTTAATTCAGCAGACCATAATTAACTAGTATACCAAATTTTATTAAGAACAGACCACTCCTTCTAATTTTGTCCCGCGGTTGTATGGAGTCGAATCATTGTGGTGCGTGGTCATTTTTTGGAACCCACTGGCGCTCGTTTTGGAACATTAAGTCGAATAATTCCATAGTAAATTGATAAATAATTATACAACAAATAGACAAAAGCGCTAGCAAATAAGCCAACGAAAGACCCGAGTTTCTAGAGATACAGTTGAAATTTCCAAAACGCAATCAAATTGTTTCAGGGCTGGTTGCAAATAGCGAAAAGTTTCATTTATTGGACGGATTTGAAAAACATCAATTATTCAGTAGTCATATTTTAATGAGAAAGAGATGCATTTTATATTCAAAATAGGATAACTTCAGAAACAAAAATATATGCATTTCTTAAAAAAAAATTAGTACAAAAAAAAAACTTCAGTAAAAAGGAATCAATATAAATTCATATTAATTGGTTTGAAGTAGCTAGTTTTGTTTTGAGGCAACCAAATTTGATTTGCTAATCGACAAAAACTGACAAAGAAGCAAGGCTACTAAATATTTTAAATGATCAGAAATTGTTACCGCCCTGAAAACGCAACCAAAAAGTGGCTTTTTTAGAGTAATATATTATATTTGCGAAGCGATAGCGTTTATTGGATAATTGTGTTTTGTGGGGTTGCGTTTTGGGAGATTCAACTTTAATATAATTAATAACAAATGTGGCGCGTTTCTTAACTTACAGTGGACCATACTAATTAATTGATTCATTGACGAAATGTTTCTCATGAAAATATGATTTGGTCTGGATTGTATTGGGACTCTACTGGAGAATTTATAAGAATGGTTTCTATTTAATGCTCATGCAAATTCTAATTTCAATGAAGACAATGTGTGATGCGATTTTACGGATGGTTTGAGTGCTTCCAATTAGTTTTGACGTAATCTAAAGTTGATCCTAAAATCGTCTAACGCATAAAAACTCAACCAGTTCAAGTAATGCAAAACCAAATAAGCAAAGTCAATATGCTAAACTATGTTAAACTTTCATACTTAAATGGAAGTCATGTCTAATGGTTAAATATTTTGTACGACGTGTTGTTTGCCAGCCCAAAATGTATTTAGCTCGAATTGAATCCAGTCGACGAGTACACAAAAGTAGCGCGTCTGCTCTGCATGATGTGCTGTGATGCGAATGTTGAGCTGAGAAATAATTATTCGGTTTTGAACACTTCCATTTGTTTATGTCGATTTGGTACTTGCCGTATGTGTGTGTCGATCATTTTCAATTCAATTGAGCTCAATTGCGTTTGAGAAAAAAATCAATTGAAAAAATATTTTTCTACGAAGCAGAAGCAATTTTATTTTATACGGGAAATTTTCTAACATTTTAGAAGAAAAATGGATGGAGATAAAAATGCTTTTCGATTGCGCAAAATGCTTGCGGTCTCGCGCAGACTTCAAAAGCAGACAGCGCGGCGTCTCAGCGTTACCGACCAGGAGCGCGAGGAAGTGGAACGCAAGCGGACGGTATATCTGAAAGAAGCCCGCCAGCAGCGCATCTCCGGCCTTGGCGCTAACCAGCGATACGTGTTGGAGATATGCGCCGATCTGATGGGCATTGAAACGGACGAAGCGATATTGGGTCTCGCCGATGACCAGGCCTACTGCGAGCTGCTGAACGGCATATTCGAGGATAAGGGCCCGCTAGCCTGCATGATCAGTTACGCTACCATGAAGGGCTATCCGCCCGAGTCGGGACGCTATGTGGACAAAATGAAGTACGTCGACGTGAAGCGCGCTATTTGCCAGCGCAGTGAAAACGTCAAACTGCTCGGCAATTGGGTGGTTGTGTATCGCAACAACAACAAGAAAGCTGTCGAGAATCGCAACGTTTCCGACGAAGTGGCCTTATTTCGATGGTCAGCACCGAAACCGGACATGTGCTTGTATGTCATGAAGGAGTTCATGAATCGCGTCCTGACCAAGTCGCTTGAAGCGGTCTCTGAGTTCGGCGTGGCCGAGGCCCAGCATTTGCGCAAGTTCTTTCACAGTCTCAACATGTACAATATATTCCTGCAGTCATCCGAGCAGACGGTGGCCACACGAGTCAACTTCGATGTGTCGCACGAACTCTTCAAGGGTTACCTGCTGGTGAGGTGGCAGATCGAGGAGAGTGCAAAGAACGTGCCGCGCGTGCGGTTAGTAGAGCGCTACTTTGGTCAATGGCTGCGACAGATACAGGGCATCCTTATTGAGGGCAAGCAGATTTTACGCGACTCCGCAGATGTGGGCCCGTTACAAATGTTGGTCAACTGGCGGCGTATGCTGGCACGCTACACATCCATTACGGAGTTTGTGTCTTCGCGTGCGTTCAACAATCACAAACATTGTTTGACTTTGTCGCGCTCATCCAAGCTATTGAAGGTAGCCGAGACACCCGTTCACTATATTGCCACATATTGCTTGACGAATGGGTTCATTTTGTACTTTATTAGAAATGGGCAGAGATCGACAATCAAGTCACGCTGGTACTTAACGAAGCTAAGGATAATGTGCGCTACATCACATCACTGCAGAAGTTTTGGGATCCCTTATACAGGTCAGTGGCTGAACCACAATTCGAACCTTAAATACTCAAACTGAATACATATATATTTTACGTCGATACATCGTCGAGTGTCGCGATACAATGAGTAGAAATTAGTAGTTTGAAGGAATTATCTTCATCGGAACATTTGTAGATCCACGCCGGACGAGATTATAAGCAGTTTGCCTGGTCTTATGGTGGCTATTCGTAACGTTTCGAAGACGGCTCATTACTTCAATACTCCGAGCAACGTAACGGGCTTATTTGTGAAAATCTCAAATCAGTTGACATTGACTAGCAAGCGCTTTCTAACGGATAATGGTCGTTTGGTACTTTGGAGCATTGATCCACACATCGTTATTGAGAAGATCATCAAGTGCAACGAGATTATGGAATACTACAAGTCTATATATCTGCAGACTGTGGAGGAAATGTTGAATGCAGGTGAAGCGCCTTGGGTGGTCTCAAAGGTCTATATATTCACGTGTTTGGAAAAATTTATGGAAAGACTTGCCAAGGTGTTTAAATGATAAAAATTGATTCTGCCAATTCTACGTATCAACATGCAGGGACGTGTGTGTATCTAACTTGTAACTTTCATCTCTTTGCATTAGATCCGAGATATTTTTGATACAGAGATCACGTACTCAGTGCTGGACCGCATACAAATTAGCGGCATGGAGAAATTCTATGAGCGGATCAAAGGAGCCAGGGCGACAATCAGTGCAAAGCCTTATGATCCGCTTAACTATCGAATCGAGATGTTCAACAAGGATTATGCCGATTTCGTAAACGAGGTTGAGCAGGCTGAAGTGGGCATGCAGCAGTTCGTAAAGCACCAAATTGCTGAGGTGCCCATTGCCGAGTCTGTGCTACTAATATTGAAGCGCTTCGAGCGGCTGGGTCTCGAGTGTTTGTGCTTGGATCGTCGGTATTTGGAAGTGGCGGAAATGCTGGAGAAGGAGATGTTTCTGCTCAAAGATAAGTACGTTGCATGTTTTGTACGCTCTGCTCCAGTTGGTAGTCGTTGCGTCTCTTTCGCAGCTACAATGAGGAAAGAGGAAATCCGTTTATAGCGCGCATTATGCCACCGGTTGCCGGACGCATCAACTGGATACGATCGATATTCAAGAAGATTGATGACCCCATGCGCGAATTCAAAAACAGGCAGTGTGTTCTGGCGCACAAGAAAGCGCAGCGCACAGTGCGCTACTATAACTACATGAACGGTATCATATGCCATTACGAGATGACCTACCACAAGGCCTGGTTCGATTTTGCCGAGGAGGTGCGCTGCCTGCTCAACGCACCTATAATGTTCTGCGGGAAGGAAGTGGCGGAATACGCCGTGAACTTGGATGGGGCTATACATCAGCTAATTATTGAGACCGAATGGATGTGGAAGCTCAAATTGGGTAATTCATCAACAATGACACAGGAAGAGCAGCATTTCAAAGTATTGGTAATAATTTCAGCGGTTCCGAATATGGCGTCCGTTGTCACGTACTGCAAGGATCGCATATTGAATCCAGCAGTGACACTGAAGCTTGCCATAAAGCAATTCGACAGGCTTCGCCAGTCAATATCGTCTATATTCATAAGTATTATGCGATTTCGTTTACAAGAAGTCTCACTACTGCTGAGGCCGGCGTTGTCCAGTGTAACCTGGCTCTCAGAAAATTTGGAAGACTTTGTGAATTCTGTGGTGGCGGTGTGTAACGCGATTAGTTGTATTGCGTCGATGGTATATATTGAACTGAACTGGGAATGTTTTACAGAAAGTCGAAGAAGTTGAGGTGTTTTACAAGACGGTGACGAACATCGAATCCATACGAATCAATACCGAAATGCAGAGCCTTTCCGATTTCTTGTATGTCTACATACCCGACGAGCCAATAACGTCGGAACAATTTCTGGAGATGAGTAACAAGCTGAGGCAAGATTTGGGTAAGTTGAGACTATGAGTTCACAGATTTTCGTATGTGCTGTACATCTGCTTGTATCAAATTAATTATGCAGAGAAAATCATTGAACGAAAGTCGGTGTGTATGGAGCGCGCAGTCATCGATATGATTAATATGTTTGTCGCGTTGTTGGACTTTGGGCCCTTGGACTCGAAAGGACGTCGAGTATTTCAATTGCCACCTGATAAGATCAACGACACTAATTGGCGTACAGAGGGAAATATGCCGGTTGACAAGTGGGACTGGATACAGTTCCACAAAATATATCGCACTGTCTACTTGGTGCCGGACGATGCCCTAAAGACGCTGCAAATGAAGAACTACGAGAGTATTCGTTACGAGTTGCATCATCTTCGCAATGATTGTATGGACATTTTCTCGTATTACAATTCGAAAATGCTGCTGGCTCTGGTGTCGGTTTCGAAGCGTTCGCTGGACTTTGTGCGCCACAACATTTTAAGGTGCAAATGCTGAGTTTGCCTAATATTTGTCTTTCCTAAATCATCTCCCTTAATATTTGCTTAGATCAAACTGGCGCACAAATCCAATGTCGCCCATACTGTATACAGAGCTGGATATTGATTTAGAGCTGGGCTGTCGGATCGAACCAAATCTCGAACAGATGCAAACGAATTTCCACGCTGCCGTACAAGTGTGCACCGAGATTAACTACTTCGTTACCACGTGGGGCAAACAGGCGAAGACATTTGAGAGGAAACTACGTCGGGTGACAGTTGGTTCGTACAATAATCGCCAGTGTGTGGGCTTCTGCTGCTTTCATTTGATTACCCTTCAATTTGTACTAATTCTTGCCTATTTTGCGTATGGTCACTGAACTGCCTTCTGCAGATGAAAATCGATACGAACGATCCTACTTCCGTTTTGTCGTCGATCACAAGGATATCATAAGAGCTGTCACAAATCTAGCCAATGGTTTGCTAATGTACAAGCAGGATGTGGAAGATTTTCTATCGGTAGATCTTGAATTGATTGCTGATGATCCAATAACAATTTTCCCTTACAGCAAACCTTCAACAAATTTAAATACTTGTGGAGCACTGATCGCGAGCAAATAATTCAAGAATTCGTCGACACGAACCCATTGACTGTGGACATCCGCGATAAATTCATATACTACGACAATATAACTGCAGATCTGGAAGAGAAGGATTCGCGACATGTGATAGGGCCCATCGAAATACGCATGGGTGGGTACTGATCATGAATTACACCGCAATCTTTCTGTAATCTGTTTCCCACAGAAAAGGTCCTTGTTAAGTTTGTGGAAGAATCGAAGAAGTGGAAGGTGCTATTGGGCCAATTGTTGACTGCTCAGTTTAAAAAGCAGCTCGACGAAATGGTTGACTTCATCACAGAAATGGAGAACATTCTAGCTAAGCCCATCAATGATTTGGACGATGTACGCTTGGCGATGAATTGCCTAGAGAAAATCCGTGATAATTTCATTACGTATGATATACATATTTAAAGTGTTATATTTTTCATATTAACCATATACAATTTTTATGGGTTTACAGTATGGACATGAACTTGAGCTTGATTACAGACACGTATGCGTTATTTGCTCAATACAACATTTTCGTCCCACAGGACGACTACGATAAGGTTGACAGTCTGCAACTTTCGTTCAGCAAAATGCTAGAGAACGTAAGTTTTTTATGCAACCGTTCTTGGGTGCTCTCTGACCATAGCCTTCCATTACACTGAAATAGGCAAAGAAAGTCTCACAGCGAATTTCGGAAATGGAAGGTCCATTGCTACGCGAGCTTAACGAGGGTATAGCATTGTTTGTGCTGGAGTTTGATCAATTTAATATCGATTTCGAGGCTAATGGCCCCATGGTTGAAGGTATATCGGCCAAAGAGGCCAGCGATCGCGTGTTTCTGTTTCAGAATCGGTTCGATGAACTGTGGCGCAAATATGAGATGTACAGCAGCGGCGAAAAGTTATTCGGTTTACCAGTTACCGATTACCCATTGCTGCATCAGCGCAAACGAGAGTTCAACTACTTGAATAGGTTGTACTCGCTGTACATACAGGTGCTTAAGACCATCTCTGACTACTACGAGATGCCTTGGTCCGAGGTGGATATAGAGAAGATCAGCAGCGAATTGGCTGACTTCCAAGTGAGGTGAGTGCTAAACACATCAGTATGCTGTTTGAGTAGGGAAGGAGAATTTTGATTTTTTCGAATTTTCAAGGTGTCGTAAGTTACCTAAAGGTATGCAGACTTGGCCCGCGTATATCGATTTGAAAACGAAAATCGATGACTTCAATGAGACTTGCCCACTGCTCGAGTTGATGACGAATAAGGCGATGAAGGAACGTCATTGGGTGCGTCTCAATAACCTTCTGAAGACAGACTTCGATCCGACCAGCTCGAAGTTTACTTTGGGAAAATTGCTGGAGGCTCCTATACTGAAGTACAAGGATGATGTGGAAGACATTTGTGTGGGCGCTGGCAAAGAGTTGGACATCGAGGCGAAATTGAAGCAAGTGGTTTCCGATTGGGCGGTGGTGAATTTGCAGTTAGGCCAATTTAAGAATCGTGGTGAACTGGTGCTGAAGGGACAAGAAACACTCGAGATCATTGCATCGCTTGAGGACAGCTTAATGGTGATGAATTCATTAGCTTCAAATCGCTACAATGCACCATTCAAGAAAGATATCCAAATGTGGCTCTCCAAACTGGTGAACACCGGCGAGATCTTGGAGAAGTGGCTGATGGTGCAGAATCTGTGGATATACTTAGAGGCGGTCTTCGTGGGTGGCGACATATCCAAGCAGTTGCCTATGGAGGCAAAACGCTTTACCAATATTGACAAAAACTACGTGAAGATAATGATGAGGGCACGTGAGATTCCGAATGCAGTTGAGTGCTGCACAGGCGATGACACATTAGCTACGAGTTTGACATGGTTGCTCGATCAATTGGAGACGTGCCAGAAGTCATTGACCGGTATGCCTGGATTGTTGTTGACCCGATGCATTCACGCCTATTTTTGTAACATATTTAGGATATTTGGAGTCGAAGCGGTTGTTGTTCCCGCGCTTCTTCTTTGTTTCGGATCCCGTGCTACTCGAAATCCTTGGCCAGGCCTCCGACCCCACAACCCTACAAGTGCACATGCTCAGCATTTTTGATGCCATTGCATATGTACGTATAAGTCATAGTTTTGTCCGGAAATGTAACTAAACATTTCCATATCGCAAACAGGTGGATTTCCAGGAAAAAACCAACGACGTCATCATAGCTATGAACTCGATGAACAAAGAGAAGGTACCTTTGGAGAATGCGGTTCATTGCACGGGAAGCGTTGAACTTTGGCTTGGCAAATTGTTGAAAGAAATGCAGGATACAATGCGCACAATACTGGCTACCATGGCTCAGAGCTTGCGCGATCCAGATTTCAATTTCGTTGAAGAGTTTCCGGCGTTTTGTGGCCAAGCCGGCTTGTTGGGAGTGCAGTTGCTGTGGACACGTGACGCCGAGTACGCACTGCGGAAAGTGCGCACCGACAAGACAATAATGAAGCGAACAAACGCCAAGTTCCTGGCGCTTCTTAATTTCTTCATTGATTTGACTGTTAAAGACTTAACGTCACTCGATCGCATTCGCTTCGAAACAATGGTCACAATACATGTGCATCAGAGGTACATTTATTCAATGCACAAATAGCATGCAATGCAATGCTCCAACAAACACTCTACTTACCCACTTGCAGAGACATATTCGACGACTTGTGCACGATGCGTGTGCGATCGGCTAGTGACTTTGAATGGCAGAAACAAGCGCGATTTTATTACAACGAAGACAACGATGACGTAATAGTCGCTATAACGGATGTGAACTTCATTTATCAAAATGAATATTTAGGCGTAACAGAACGTCTGGCAATTACGCCACTGACCGATCGTTGTTACATAACGCTGGCTCAAGCGATTGGTATGTAGTTACGGTGCTTTGCGTTCAAAGCTTGTATCGTCCAAATGTACCTTTTTAAACACATATACAGAGTATGTACAGAGTATGCAGTACATATATATTATACAAATGGTCGCCGTGGTTAAGCGTATCGGTTTATATACACATGTGTATGTTACATAGCCGTCAGACATATCTAGTACGACAGTCCATAAATGAGACTGAGTGCTAACTTCCCCCATAGAGGAAAGGGACCTACAGTTATTTGCTGATCGCGAATGGCTTAGAAGTTTGTTATTTCCTGCTGGATGGGGATTCGAATGTCGATTCGAGTCTTGTTTCGGATTCGCAGTTTAATGTTAACCAACTGAGCCACGGCGATCGCCATACATGTATGTTGTACTAATAAACATCGATTGACTTAGGTATGTCCATGGGTGGAGCGCCTGCTGGACCGGCTGGCACTGGCAAGACGGAGACCACAAAGGACATGGGCCGTGCCTTGGGTAAACTGGTGGTTGTGTTCAATTGTTCCGATCAAATGGATTTTCGAGGCTTGGGCCGCATTTACAAAGGACTGGCGCAGTCGGGATCGTGGGGCTGCTTCGACGAGTTTAATCGAATCGAGTTACCAGTGCTGTCGGTCGCGGCGCAGCAAATCTATATTGTGTTAACGGCACGTAAGGAGAAGCGCACGTCATTCTTGTTCAGCGATGGCGACATTGTGTCTTTAAATCCGGAGTTCGGGCTCTTCATCACAATGAATCCCGGCTATGCGGGTCGTCAGGAATTGCCTGAAAATTTGAAGATCATGTTCCGTTCGGTGGCGATGATGGTGCCGGATCGTGCAATTATTATACGAGTCAAACTGGCCAGTTGCGGTTTCAAAGAGAATCTGTTGCTCTCGCGTAAATTTTTCACGCTATACAAACTGTGCGAGGAGCAACTGTCGAAGCAAGTGCATTACGATTTCGGCTTGCGTAACATTTTGTCGGTGCTGCGTACACTCGGCGCACAGAAACGTGCCAATCCGAATGATACGGAGGAAACCATTGTTATGCGTGTGCTGCGAGACATGAACGTGTCTAAGCTGATTGATGAAGACGAGGGCTTGTTCTTGTCACTAATCGAAGATATGTTCCCAGGCATTAAGCTCACTCAGGGAGTATACAAGGACTTGCAGCGGGCCATTGTAAAGATCGCTGAGGAAATGGGCTACGTCAACAATCCGGAATGGAATTTGAAAGTGGTGCAGCTGTACGAGACTTCGTTGGTACGTCACGGCCTCATGTTGATGGGGCCAACGGGTTCCGGGAAAACGAGCTGTACGCACGCAATGCTTAAGTGCTTCACAGAAATGGGCAGCCCCCACAAGGAGATGCGTATGAACCCAAAAGTAAGTGGAAGAACCGATCGCTGGTTTAGTAAAAAATATTATTTTTATCCTGTAACGCACAGGCCATTACGGCACCGCAAATGTTTGGTCGGTTGGATGTCGCTACTAACGATTGGACTGACGGCATATTTTCCACACTTTGGCGACGTACCCTCAAAATACCAAAGTCGCAATTCTGTTGGATTGTGCTGGATGGGCCGGTTGACGCTGTGTGGATTGAGAATTTAAATTCTGTGCTGGACGATAACAAAACTCTGACTCTGGCTAACGGTGATCGTATCAAAATGGCGGACAATTCTAAGTTAGTGTTTGAGCCAGATAATGTAGATAATGCGTCGCCAGCCACGGTCAGTCGAGTGGGCATGACATTTATGAGTTCGTCCGTGTTGAAGTGGACTGTTTACATGGAAGGTAAGATGCATGAGCTAAGGACTGCTCGACTGCTGACTCATTGCCATTGATGATCTTTTAGCGTGGGTCCGGAAACAGCCTGCAGGTGAGGAAACATTCCGGCGTTGTTTCGGCGCAATCTACGATGATGCACATCAGTTTCTGCAAACAAAATTGGTGGCTAAAATGCGAATACTGGAGGCCATTTACATTAAACAAATGTTGGAGATTATGGATGGCCTGATGGAGGACACAAACAATAGGAATGATCGTTTCTTGGAGCGCATGTTTCTATTTGCAATGCTGTGGACACTTGGTGCAGTCCTGGAGATTAACGAAAGGGAAAAGCTGGAGGAGTTCCTTATAAAGCACCCGTCGAAATTAAGTAGAGTTTCTTAACATAATATCGCGGTTCAATAGTTAGAACTAAACTAAACTTTCTCCAAAGGATGGCCTAAGAAGCAGCCGAACGAAACAGTATTTGAGTATTACGTGGACGACACTGGTAACTGGCTACATTGGGACACAAGAGTGGAGGACTTTATGTATCCGGAGGACAGCGTTCCAGAGTTCTCCTCCATTCTGGTCCCGAATGTGGATAATGTGCGTACAGCCTTCTTGATGCACAATATTGCAAAGCAGCGCAAGCAGGTGCTGCTCATAGGCGAACAGGGCACCGCAAAGACTGTCATGATCAAAGGTTATATGGCGCAGTACGATCCGGAAGTGCATCTATCCAAGTCGTTCAACTTTTCGTCCGCTACAACGCCCAACATGTATCAGGCAAGTCATGAAGCCTTGAAGTGCGCAATCTGAGAAATATTACATATATATATATATACTTGCATTGACCGCAGCGTATTATCGAGTCGTACGTGGAGAAACGCGTGGGTACCACTTTCGGACCACCGGGTCAGCGGTCAATGACAATATTCATCGACGACATTAACATGCCCATAATCAATGAATGGGGCGATCAGATCACGAATGAAATTGTTCGCCAAATGGTTGAACAGGGCGGTTTCTATTCGCTGGATAGGCCGGGTAGGCCACTTTGCGCACGCTGCTCCACCATGTTGATACTAACTTTCTTTGAATAGGTGACTTCAATAACATAATGGACATACAAATACTTGCGGCAATGATCCACCCCGGCGGTGGACGCAACGATATACCAAATCGTCTCAAACGACATATGTCGATTTTCAACTGCACACTGCCAAGCACGAATTCCATGGATCAGATCTTTAACAAAATCGGGCAAGGTTACTTTTGTTTGGCGCGCTTCAATCAAGAGGTAGTTGATATCATACCGTACTTGATACCGCTTACGCGCATCTTCTGGCAAAATGTGAAAATGAAAATGCTGCCCACGCCTGCCAACTTCCATTATGTTTTCAACTTGCGTGATCTGTCACGCATTTGGGAGGGCATTCTGAAAATTCATCCCGCAGAGTGCAAAACATACCAAACGGTATTTAAGTTGTGGCGCCATGAATGTTACCGCGTCATAGCGGATCGGTTTACTGAAAAAAAGGACTTTGTCTGGTTCGAAGATCGCATGGCTCGTGACTCGAAGCGGCTCTTGCCACCTGAGTACACTGAGGACTACCCCGAAGAAGAAATATATTTCGTCGATTTCTTACGGGATCCCCCCGAGGGAGTTGATGATGAAGATATCTCGCTGGAAGCACCCAAAATATACGAAGAAATTCCTGAGTAAGACTTGTCATTCATATGCAGAGTTTCAAGTAATACGTACTTTGATTGCAGCATGGAATTTGTTAAAGCCAAAGTCTTGTTTTACATGGGCCAGTTCAACGAATACATCCGTGGCTTCACTATGGATATGGTGTTCTTCCATGATGCTCTTGTGCATTTAATAATTGTGTCTAGGATATTAAGTATGCCCAGGTGCGACGTATTCGATAACATGATGGGAGTAGGGTTTTACATTCATGTATCTATATTTTAGAGGGAACGCTCTTCTAGTCGGTGTCGGCGGGTCTGGCAAGCAGAGTTTAACGCGTCTGGCATCGTTCATAGCCAATTATAAATTCTTTCAAATTACTCTAACGAGGGCTTATAATGCTGGTAATCTCACCGACGATCTCAAGTACCTGTACCGTACCGCTGGCTTAGAGGGGCATGGCATTACGTTTATATTTACTGACAATGAAATTAAGGACGAATCATTTCTGGAGTTTATAAACAATATCCTGAGTTCTGGCGAAATTGCAAATCTTTTTGCCAAAGATGAAATGGGTGAGACTTGTACCGATATCTTTGCACATTTACCTGCATCGTCTGTTGTAATTATGTATTTCTTGACCTCTTCGCTTAAATAGATGAAATCTACAACGAAATCATTCCGGTTATGAAAAGGGTGGCACCAAAGCGTGTTCCCACTCAGGACAATTTATATGACTTTTTCCTGTCACGTGCGCGATTCAATTTGCATATAGCACTCTGCTTCTCACCGGTATGTGTCTGCACTTGTTTGTATTTCATCTCTGTATCTTATCTCTCTTGGCTTGAATTCCACAGATCGGTGAGAAATTCAGAGCCCGCTCGCTCAAGTTTCCGGGTCTTATTTCCGGTTGCGTTATTGATTGGTTCCAGAAGTGGCCGGAGGATGCACGTGTTGCTGTCTCGCGCCATTATTTGAATAATTTTGACATCATATGTAGCCCCGAGGTTAAAGAACACGTCATTGAGATTATGAGTTGGATTCACGATTCTGTCTCGGACGCCTGCGAGTCTTATTTCGAACGCTTCCGTCGTGTCACTTTCGTAACTCCCAAGTCGCTGATATCGTTCCTGCAGAGTTATAAAACACTGTACAAGGACAAGCAGAAAAACATTGTTGTCATGGCAGATCGCATGACTTCCGGTCTGGACAAATTGGACGAGGCCGGCGCCGCGGTTTCCGTGCTGAAGAAAGATTTGATCGAGATGAACAAGGACATTGTGATAGCCACCGAAGAAGCGGAAGTCGTGCTGGAGACGGTGGCGCGGTCGCAGGCAGCTGCCGAAATTGTGAAGGTACAAGTCGCACAGAAGAAAGGCCAAGCCGCTGAGTTGGTAAAACTGATTTCGGCCGATAAGGAAGTGGCTGAGGCAAAGCTTGAGAAGGCCAGACCAGCTCTGGAAGAAGCCGAGGCGGCTTTGAAGGTAAGTCAGCGATATAGTTATCTTGATAGGCGAGTAACATTTCATTAATTGCACGGGCAGACCATTAAAGCGGCGGACATTGCAACCGTACGAAAACTGGGCAAGCCGCCATATTTGATTACACTGATTATGGATGCTGTGTGCATATTGTTTCGCAAGCGCATAAAGCCTATCAAACCAGATACTGACAAGCAGTTCCTGCAGAGCTCATGGGAGGAATCTCTGAAAGTCATGTCCGATACAGGTTTCCTAAGGAAGATTGTCGACTACCCCACTGATATTATAAACGCAGAAATGGTAGATTTGTTATTGCCGTATTTCAACTACAGGTGCGTATAATATTTGCAGAAGGAAATGTAGGTCAAGTGAGAATATTCGTGCATTTTCAGTCTGTACACGTTTGAGGCGGCCAAGGTGGCTTGCGGTAACGTCGCCGGTCTGTTGTCATGGACTATCGCTATGGCAAAGTATTTCGAAGTGAACAAGGAGGTGCTGCCACTGAAAGCGAACTTGGCAGTGCAGGCAGCGAAATACCAGAAGGCCTCTTCCGATCTGCAAGAAGCAGAGGAATTGTTCGCCGCGAAGGAGCGTGAGTTGGCAGAGGTGCAGGCGAAGTTCGACGAAGCCATTGCAAAGAAGGATGCAGTGTTGGGCGAAGCTAAGAAGGTGCAAGACAAAATGGATGCAGCGACTGCTTTGATTGGCGGCTTGGCCGGTGAGAAGATACGCTGGACCGAGCAGATTGCACAATTTAAGAGCGAAACAGACCGCCTTGTTGGCGACACCGTCATACTGACAGCCTTTCTGTCATATACGGGACCGTTTAATCAGGAGTACCGCACTGACCTGCAAGCTCAGTGGCTCAAGCAGGTGGTGGAGCTCACCATACCGTTGTCCACCAACCTCAGCATCATTGACAACCTAACTGATCGCACGCAAATTGGCGAGTGGAACATACAGGGTCTGCCGTCGGATGAGTTATCTATTCAGAATGGCATTATATCCACAAAGGCGGTCCGATTTCCATTGCTAATTGATCCACAGTCGCAGGGTAAGGCATGGATCAAGCATAAAGAAAAGGAAAACCACCTGATAGTAACTACACTGAACCACAAATACTTCCGTAATCACATTGAAGACGCGGTCAGCTTAGGATTGCCAGTGATCATTGAGGATGTGGCCGAAGAACTGGATCCGTGCTTGGACAATGTGCTGGATCGCAACTTACTAAAAGTGGGCACCGCATACAAAATCAAAGTGGGTGACAAAGAGGTGGATTACAACCCGAACTTCCGCTGCTACATTACTACAAAGTTGCCGAATCCTGCGTATACGCCTGAGGTGTTCGCGCGGACCTCAATCATTGACTTTACGGTAACAATGAAAGGCTTGGAAGACCAATTGTTGGGACGTGTTATCCTTACCGAGCGCAAGGAGCTGGAGGAGGAACGAACGGCGCTTGTTGAAACTGTCACTGGCAACATGAAGAAGATGAAAGAGCTAGAAGCAAACCTGCTGCATAAGCTGTCCACAACGGAAGGCAGCTTGTTGGACGATGTGACTGTGATCGAGGTGCTGAACACCAGCAAAAATACGGCCCTAGAAGTGAAAGAAAAACTGGAGGTAGCCAAGATAACGGAAGCGAAAATCAATATGGCTCGTGAAGAGTACCGGCCGGTGGCCACACGCGGCAGCGTTCTATACTTTTTGGTCTGTTCCATGGCGATGGTGAACTGTATGTATCAGACGTCGTTGGTGCAGTTCTTAGAGCGCTTCGACGCATCCATGCACCTGTCGGCAAAGACGCATATAACACAGAAGCGCATAAAGCGCATCATATCCTACCTCACCTTTGAAATATATCGCTACAAGTCGCGTGGCCTGTACGAGTCGCACAAATACCTTTTCGTCCTGTTGATGGCCTTGAACATCGATCGTCAAATGGACTTGGTATCATACGAAGAGTTCCAAGTTTTAATAAAAGGCGGCGCAGCATTGAATCTGAATGACTGTCCACCAGTGCCGCACCGTTGGATCACGGACGAGACGTGGCTGAACTTGGTGCAACTATCACGGCTGTCACAATTCGCTAACATCCTCACAAAGGTCACGAATAACGAGCGCGGCTGGTTGGTGTGGTACAAAAAGGATAGTCCGGAAAATGAGATTATCCCAGATGGCTACAACTCACTGGACCCCTTCCGTAAGCTGCTGCTGATACGTTCATGGTGCACGGACCGCACTCTTTCTCAGTGCCGCAAATACATAGCCAACTCTTTGGGTGAACGATTCGCCGATCCGGTGATTTTGAATTTCGATGAACTGCTATCAGAAAGCATTCCGATAACGCCCTTAGTGTGCTTCCTATCCATGGGTTCGGATCCGTCGTCGAACATCGAAGCATTGGCGAAGAAAAACGAACTGAAGTGTTATCCAATTTCAATGGGCCAGGGACAGGAAGTGCATGCCCGCAAGTTGGTGTCGAACTGCCTGAAGGACGGCGGTTGGGTACTGTTGCAGAACTGTCATTTGGGCTTGGATTACATGAATGAGCTGTGTCTGCAGCTGCTCGAGCTGGAGAGACTGAATATGGAAGGCATGCATAAGGACTTCCGTGTTTGGATCACCACCGAACCGCACCTTAAGTTCTCCATAACGCTGCTGCAGATGTCGATAAAATTCACGAATGAACCGCCAGCCGGTATACGCGCCGGCCTGACGCGCACCTACGGCAACATGTCACAGGACTTCCTTGACTACTCACAGTCGCCTTTCTATCATCCATTGGTCTTTGCTATATCCTTCCTGCACTCGGTGGTGCAAGAGCGACGCAAGTTTGGTCCGCTGGGCTGGAACATACCATACGAGTTCAATTTTGCCGATTGGTACGCCAGTTGTCTGTTTGTGCAGAACCACCTGGACGACTTGGAGCCGGGCAAGGGCATTAGCTGGACCACTGTGCGCTACATGCTTGGCGAAGTGCAATATGGAGGGCGTGTCACTGACGACTACGACAAGCGCTTGCTAAACACATTCGGACGTGTGTGGTTCCATGACAATCTCTTCGCCGACACCTTCCAATTCTTCAAGGGCTACAAGATTTTCAGTTTCAAGGAGCAGGAGGCGTACTTGAACGCTATCGAGGAAATGCCTTCTTTGGATCCACCACAAGTTTACGGATTTCACTCAAATGCCGACATAACCTACCAAACGAACTCGACTCGTTCAATTCTGGACACGATAATATCCATCCAACCGAAGGGTAGGTATTGCGAAATCGAGATCTGATCGGATTCGAATTAAAACGGACCTTTTTATTTGATAATAGAGTCGGCCGGTGGGTCGGGTGAGACGCGTGAGGACCGTGTAGCACGTCAAACGAAAGAAATGCAGAGCAAAATGCCGCCACCATACGACATGTTCGAAGTGCGGGACCGCCTGAGGGCCATGGGCCACCTCAGTTCCATGAACATTTTCCTGCGACAGGAGATCGATCGCATGCAAAGGGTAAGCTCCGCCAACTTCGATGCTGCGCTGTATATATACGCCGGTGTCTTTCTATGCGTTTGCAGATTATCATTCTGGTGCGGACCACGCTCAAAGACCTGCTGCTCGCCATCGAGGGAACTATCATCATGAGCGAACAATTGCGTGACGCGCTGGACAACATTTTTAATGCACGCGTGCCGCAAGTATGGAAGCGTGGCAGTTGGCTGTCTTCCAGCTTGGGCTTCTGGTTCACTGAGCTGCTCGAACGGAATACGCAGTTTAGTACATGGTGCAGTAGTGTAAGTGGTCAAGTTATCAAACCTGAAATAAATTAAATAAACGCACTATTAGCTACAAATCTCAATTAGATGATTGATGATCATGAGTGGTGACGAAAAGTGTATTACAGCCAACGTTAAATTGCCTATTTTTTTATTTGTAATGTACATGTATTATTAATTAGAAATCATGCACTCTAGGGTCGTCCTGTTGTCTTCTGGATGTCGGGCTTTTTCAATCCGCAAGGCTTTCTTACTGCCATGAAGCAGGAAGTGGCACGAGCGCATCAAGGCTGGGCCCTGGACCAGGTCTCTATGCACAACGATGTCCTTAAAGTGGGCTTGGATGAGTGCAAAAAGCCGCCTAAAGAGGGCGTCTTCGTACATGGCTTGTACGTGGACGGTGCGGGCTGGGATCGCAAGGTTGCTCGTCTAGTTGAGGCCACCAACAAAGTGCTCTACGTGCAATTACCAGTTGTGCACATATACGCAATCAATTCGGTGGCACCTAAAAATCCAAAATTGTACACGGTAAGCACGTCAGTTGCAAACTGCCTGTGCTGAACAATACTATTTATATTTTCTGTTTTCTGCGCAGTGTCCGGTTTACAAGAAAATGAACCGCACCGATCTAAATTACATCACTCCCCTTTGGCTGCAGTCGTTAAAGCCACCAGACCACTGGATCTTGCGCGGTGTAGCATTGCTCTGTGACATCAAATAAATACAAAATCTTAGCATCTTTCATATATTTCGTACACTTTGCTTTTTTGTCTTAATAAATCAATAAATTTTCTACAAATATAAAATGGTTTTGTTCTTGGTTTTATTTTACAATCGTTTAGGTTATCAGCCATGAAATTTTTTTCAAAGGATGCATTACAGCATAGTCTTAATCCAACCCCGTTCTCTCCCAGAACTCCCAAAATTTGCAGGTTGCCGTACTTAATGTTATAAATTTACAGTTTCTTGTTGCAGTTGCGGGTATCTAAGTGAAATACAAGTTCAGTGAGTTCACAAATTGCAGATTCGTGCGTTCTAATCGAATGCTGCGAGTATGTCTTTTCAGTATCTCTAGTTGCGACCAAGCGCATTGCCACGTCCCCATGTATTACCCAGCACACTGTTGCCCGCTGTGGGGCGCTGTGGAGCTCGGCTCGCTGGCGGAACGCCAAAGCCACTGAAGCCGCCATTCACATCTGGCACGTACTGCTTCCTGAAACAGCAGCAAATAAAAACATTTCATCACTGTCTATGAGTGCCATCTTGCACTTACAATAAATTTGGCGTTTCCAGGATAGCATTGCCGCCCAGTTCTTGTGGGTATTGGAATTTGAAGAAGTAGTATAAATGCCCAATAAAGATGCCAATTAACGAAGCGATTGAACTGTATGCAACAAAGAGTACGAATGAAATTAAATGTACAAACTAATTTACCACAATAGATTACCCTTGAAAGACGAGCTCCATGATGGCAAGCACCCAGGGGAGGTACGCGGCCTTGAATCGCGTGCCAAACCAGAAGTTCACAATGACATCCTTGTTCAGGTGGCACCAAACATATGTGCCTGCCACCACCAACAGATCCATCAGGAAGTAAACGTTAAACAACATACCGCCCACATTGGCGAGCACCGCAATGATTATCAGCAGGTACAGGTAGTCAGCAGGGCTGCGCCCGAATTGATCTTTCTCCAGCTGCCCGATGTAGCGCGATATGAAGTAGCAATTCACGAGGAAATGGAATCCCGTCGATGAGGCCAGCGGATAGACGAACAGCGCAGTTATCGGTCGCCACAGCTCAAACTTGCTCAGCACCAGCTTGCGCGAGAGGTACATGTACTCCATGGGTAAAATGCCGAAACGGGCCATCAGGCTGCCTGCCACTGTGCACGTCAGCCATATTCGTGTGAAGCGCGGCAGCTGATTATACCACTGACCGAGATCAGCCATCGTCTTTCAATCTTGATGTGTACGACAATAATTTAAATGCAATTGAAAATTGAAGCAGCAATGACGATGATTGGATGAGACGAACTGTTTTCTTCAAGAATTTTGACAATTTTGACACAAAAACTTACGTGTCCCATCTACTACAATTCACGGCACACGAAGTGCTGCCAAGTTACTGTAGCAGTGTTGCATTTAAAAACCCATAAAAAAGTGAAAAAAATGTCATATGAAACTAAATAGAATTTTCTGAACCAAAAGCTGATTTCGTGTATATAGCTGATTGAGAAATGCAAAGAATTTGATATGTTGTTCTGCACGCTTCGGCCAACGTAGCTGCGGCTCCATGATATGATGTAAAAATTAATATGTTGCAACTTAAAAAAAAATAAGTATTTTGTATCTTAAATTATCTTGATTTAAACATCATTTACTGTATTTCGTAAACTCCGACACACATTTGCATCGTCATAATATCTCAAACAAATCGCATTTTTCTTTCATTCACATTCCGCCCTCCAACCAGCGCTCAATTCTTTACGGACCAACAATTTCAAGTGCAGTGAAATGTTTCCGCATTCGTTTCTCAATTTACGCAATAATCGCATATCTTTATATGTAGTTATTGTTGTTTTGTTGCGAAGGTATATATGTACGTGTACAGGTATACAGCAAACCTCACCAGGAGAACACTCATAATTGCTACTTTTTGAGGGGCGCGCGAGTACCGCTGACTGACGTGTGTATGGATCTAAATTTAATTCGGCTCTGACCACTTGCGAACGCATCATTCCAATCCGTTGGTTTTTCTAGTTAATTGGAGACTCATTTGTCAGAGTGCACGGCAAAGCAGAAAAGCAACATTTGTGCGATTGCAAGGCGTTTTGTAAATATACTTGAAAGTTGCCATAAGTAAAAAAAACGGTTTAAAAACGAAATCAAAAAATCAATTGGTTTATGCACTGGAAAAAGCACATATCCTTTGAGTACAGTAGAAGGGCAGATAGAGAGAAAGTAGAAAAAAGGTCAGGCGCGGTAAAAAATTAAAACCCATTAAAATAAGCATAAATATGTATGTTTCAAGGGAACTTCAGCAAACAGAACCGTTGCCGTTTTATTTAGCAACCGACCACGATGGCAGCGGGGCGTGCATAAATAATGGTCAACAATTTTCGGTTCTCGTCTTTGCTTTTGCGCTCAAAATTTTACAAATATCTTTTTGGCAAGAAACGGAAAAAGTAGCCAAATATGCGGCGGCCACTCTTCAGTGGCACAGTTGACCGCAAACAGAGCAGCTGTTTGTTGTTGCTATCAATTGGTCTGCTTCGGCAGTTGCGAATGGTGTCATCAATGGCGTGGCAGGGGTTTTCAGTTTGTTGTTTTGTTGCTATTGTCGCTGCCATACGAGTGCAAAATGAGCACAGCCGCAGGCGGAAGAACGAGAAAGAGTGCCTGCTGAGTGGGAAAGCACATATGGAACAGAGCCAGAAACAGACTATGGGACGCGCAACACCGTACAACAACAACAAACAGTCAAATAAGCGACACAGTAACAAAATGACGAGAGGCTAATAAAGTGGCATCATATTTCATCGCATATATCGGCGCGAGCGCGCTCATTTGTGTGTGTGTGTGTGTGTGAATGTGGGTGCATAAGTGTGTGTCCCGTAGCCACACCCACTTTGCGGCGATGTGGCAGGGGCGAAGTGGGATGCTCTTAGTTTTCGTTTCGCGGCACGCATTGTCCATGCACATGCGCTCTCCTGCCTTGCCGCTCTCTCTGCGCAAAGACCGCTTGATGTGCGGCACCCTACCAGTGCTGCAACTACATACTGAAGTCGTGGTGGGGCGACGAGCGGCTGGTCTAATACACGCCCCCGCTGCTTTGTATGGCAGCTCGGCTTGCCAATGAACTTGTTTACCATGCGCTCTCTCGCTCTTGCACGCTGGCCCCTTGTGGGTGCTCAGCCTTCATCTTCTCTGGGGGGGAAAGCGTTGTGCTTTTGCCTACGAAATGGGTCTTATTTACTCTGCGGGCGGCTGCTACTGCTGCCGCTACCTGCCGCTCCATATTTATAGATCCTCTTGTGCATTTTTTCGGTTTGTGCTTTCCCTCGGCCAGCGCTTTGTGCGGCAGTTTGTGCATTTGGTGGCTCATTTCGCTATCGCAGTAAATATGTGCGTTGTGTGGCGATTGTGTTGCTGCCCGTGTGCGTTTGTCTGCGCAAGCTGCCCACCTCCTTTTTTGGCCTTTTATTTCATATTTTATGAGCAAACATTTTATTATCCTTTTCAATCTTGAATGCAACTCGTCCTGTAGGGCGGTGGAAGACTCAAAGTGCTGTCTTTGTTTACCTTCGTTTGAAGTGCCAACTCTGGACTTGTTGTCACTGATGGACGCGAGCGAGGTGTGGAAATATTTTAACGATCGCTCTTTTTGTACATTTGCGTTCAACATTTACAGGGTGACGCTTGAAAAAGTGAAAGCGGAACTAAAATTTTGCTAAGAACTTCATAGGCAACCCACCAGCATTTAAAGTAGAGAGGTTTTTCGTTGCAATGGACTTCCGATGTTTTGAATGTACATAATGCGTCTAATAAAATATCTAGCGACTATTGTCTCTCTTTGTAATTTAAAAAAATTAAAGTTAAATTAGCCTTTAGTTTGTTGAATTACAAATTAGGCAAGAAAGAAGCTCGACTTTAGTTGGGACAGACGAAGAAGTTAGTTGTGTATGTGAAGGTTAATGTAGAAACGATATTGTAGGAAGATCATCAAAGAGGAAGATAAAGGTTTGAGGTTGGGAAATGTGTGAAATAATTCGATGGAGTTCTAACGGTAATGTTTGCCTCTTACCCCTTTCCGGAAATTTGTACGATATATCGTAAAATTTTTTCGAAGATTTTTTATTTGACAGCGAACGCACTGTTTATGGAACAGCTTTTTAATTTTTATTAAGTAGGCTGTGTTGTATCATTCTGTTTAAAAATATAAATCATAATAGCCGTGGCTACACAGTATGAAAAACCAGCAAATGACGATACTTCTGCGTAGGAATTTTTAAATATCTAATACTTTTTGGTACCAAAAAGCGAAACAATTTCAAAGTTTGAATCTGAGTTGATTTATAGAACTTACTAAATTTAACATTTTTTGCGTCTAAATATATTTCCCGAGTCTTTAAAAAAATTGTACGATATATCGTACAAATGACCACAAGGGTTGCAAAGCTTTGTACGATATATCGTACAAATGGAAAGCAAAGGTTGCAAGTTATGTTTGAATTTTTTTTAAGTTATAGGTTTGCTAACAGAATTGTTTCGTTTGTATGCCTGCCACGCCCATCTGTAAATCACTTGACTAATAAAATTCGATTATTCAGCAGTTTTCGATTAAAAATAAGAACTACTAGACGATTTTGCGTTTTATTGGGCAGACACGGGTTATGTAAGGTTAGACATGCGTACTTGCCACTCCCACTACGATAATAATAATGGGCTATATTCAGTGCCTTTCTGTAAAACTGTACGAATTTTAATTGATTCTGTGTTTTATTGAGAGGAAAAGGGCTTTGCAACAACAACAACGGTTATATAAGGCCGAATAAATGTGAATCAATTGATAATATATATAATTTATATAACTTTCGATCAAAATGAAATCCCGTTTTGATTTTTTGTTGTTATAATTTATGTTTTCTATCAAAAAAATCATAAAACTTAAAAAACCGAAACAAAAAATTCATGAATTTTTACTCCTTTGCGGACCATTGTACGATATATCGTACAAAATTGATAAAGCTGTAATTCTCAACGAAAATGATTTTTTTGAAATTTTTTTTTTATTTTATTGCTAAAATGTTCAATAAGAGTCAATACTTTGAAGGAAAAATTTTTATCTCAAGAAATGTGGAAATTTACCGGAAAGGGTTAAAGGATTGTGAGTACATAGTTTGCGTTAAATTGCAATTGGCGAGAGCCACCTCCTTGGCTTATCTATAGGGTGCACTAAGCAGTAAAAAAAATATCAGTTGATTTCGTAACTGTTTATTGAGCTAAAACTTATTCATTTTAGGAGTGGTGCCCACTTCAAGATTATGACTATGGAAAACTAAACTAAAGGCTCAAAAATTCTAATCCCAACAAACATATACAGAAATCACTTGAAGTGGTAATGTACGATTTGAGTTTATGTATACAGTTATTACATAAATAAATGTAGGTACAATGTAAATATGTAAGTGTGGTTAAATAGTGCACGTATGTTTTTAAACTACTTACTTATATTGCCGTCATCAGGTGTTTTCGCTACACAGAACTGCGGTTATAATAGAAAGAGAAGCGCCGCTGCGTGTGCTTATTGATGTTTGCCTTTGATGGGTTAACACGTCAATAATGAACACTTTGCTCTATGCTCTTGTTAAATGTTAAAAGAAAATAGATAATAAAAATTTAAACACCCCTTAACCTTAGCTGGATGCTGCGTCCGACGGGCGCAGGGTGGCGAAGATCAAGAGAGCTGTGAGAATGCTGGCAAACGGAAGCGAGAGAGTGAGCCGTGCATGGGTTGAAACCGTAATGGCGAATGCCCACCACCACAAATGCACAAAAGCGCACATGCATTTGTGTGTGTGTGTGCGTGTGCGTGTGTATGCCTGCATGTGTGGCGGTGTTGTCGAATAATTTCTGGCCTTATTTATGGTGGTTATTATTGTTGCAATTCGAGCGGTGTTTGTAGTTGGCGAGAGAGTGCGAGTGCGGTAGTGAGAGCCGCTGGAAAATATTTGTTTGCTGCTTGCATTTCGCTTAGCAATACGTGAATTTTCCTGATTGCCGTCGGAAAAGTGTTACGGTACATGTAGTGAACGCTTTAAAGTGCCGCGGTACGCGCACAACCGGCGCGCCGCGACTGCGAACGAAGGTCACCCAACGCTCGCCCACTCACTCACGAGACGCGCACACTAACTCATTAATAAATCCATGTGCTTTTACTAACGGCACCTTAAAGGACATTCGCTTGCACACACAAGCGCACACATATCTACATATGTATGAGTGTCCAATACGGCAACTTTGTTGCTGGGCCGCCTATTGACTTGCTCTCTACATTATGCTGGCAGCTAGTAGGCTTTTCATACTGCGCCTACGCGGCTGTCACTTTTCCTGCCAAGGATACCCACACAAAAGCTGCTTGTGGAGCTGTATTGACGCTCTTCTGTGTGTGTGTGTGTAAATGGGCCCGGCGCCCTGACATTTTTGCATTAATTTACTTTTCGTCATAAATCAAATATTTGCATTTCGAAATTGACGTTGACGGCTGGCGGTTGAATTTAACGGTCGGCACATTCCACGCGCTTTTTTGTGACTTCTGCACAGTTAAAAAATATCTGTTTACTTTGCTACTGCTCGTATATTTGCTTACATTATATGTCAACTCCGCAGCAGACAAGCAACAGGCTTAAAGTCAAAGGTTCTGTGACATTTTCAAGATAGAAAAAAGTGCGGCGATACACAACAAGTAAACGCAACAAAGAAAAGTAATTAATTCTTGCAGTTAAACACGAAAGAAACAAACAACAAAAATAAATTATTTGAAAACTGTGTCAGTATCAAAACTCGCGGAAGGATATACAAATTATACAAATTCATGTACAAGTAAGGATATGCCTTTGCTTTCGTTAGTGGTTTGTGCAGCGGAGCCTTGCATTTTGTCGAGCAGCGTTTGGGAATACTCGTACACATCAGGGATACTGTTGAATTTCAACACAGTTTCTGCGGTCCATTTAAATTCAAAGCTTTCTTAGTTTAGCCAAATAGTATTTACTGCAGTCAGCCTTGTTCAAAGTAAAATTCCACACTTACAAATAAAATATTCAAAGAATTGGAAAATATGGCCTTTTACTGTGAGTACTGAATTTACTGACTTTAATCAAATCAAAATCAAAATCACATCACGAATGTATAAATAAATAGTTCGGGTTCAAAAATTTAATGCATTTGTGCATTATAATTTCTAATTTGTTTTCGCCTTTCGTCATATTTTTTATGTAACTCAACATTTTATGATATTTTGGTATAGTTTCTACACACCATTCCAAAAGAATGAAAAATAAAAACAAATTATTACAACTGCTGTTTTTGGTTACAGTAGTCAGGAATTGAATTCCAAGGATCTCATTGCTTAATTGGCGAAGATATTTATTGACATTAAATTTATTAAATAATTTTATGCATTTTAACACCTCCCTGATATCCTGTTGTCTTTATTGTAAATAATATGCTATAACCTGCTACGATCTTTCATTCGATTATTGAAAAGTGCTCAATTATGGGAATTAGACCTTGAAGAACATATTAATATCAAAAGAAAAAGAAAAAATTCAATTATGGGAATTAGACCTTGAAGAACATATTACATACAATCGACGCGTCACACAAAAATTTGACATATTTTAAAACACTCTTCAGCTTCCACACGCATTGTGCAAAAACAAATTTTAAATTTTAAAACACTTTTGTTCTTTTTAACGTCTTAATTGGCCATTTAGTTTCACTACCAAGCAAATAACTTTAAATTAAGCAAATATTCACTCAATCTGAAGGAATATATACAGTGGACGTCCAGTATAACGAACTTTCCATTTAACGAATTTTCATTTTAACGTACGGCCAAATTTTTTCCATTGATGGTTCTATATTACGAACGAACGTGAAATTTGCTATTCGATATAACGAATATTTATGTTGTCACCCTTTCACCCTTCGAATTGTTTTTATTTGAGCATTCACATTCTTTACAATAACAATGAATGTTTGGTTTCGTCAAGTGAACGGTACCTCAATTGTTTTTGTTTTTGTTACGTTAAAACTTTCAAATTTACGTCAAGTTATCAACATTTTCAAATTCTGTTTGTATGCATTGCTGATAATTTTCACAGGATTTGTTTTGCGTTCGGTCGGCTTATTTCTTTTAAAAATTAAAATTTCAATAATCAATCAAGAGAAATTGCCATACAGAAAAGTTTACTTGCGGTAAAGAGGCAATCGCGCATCGAAGACTTTTTCACTTTCTTTTTCATAAAACAAGATATTTGTTTAACCTTCTGTCTGTCCTTTGCTCAAAATTGCGTTGGCTGTCCTTTGGGGTCAGGATGACCCCAATCAAACGGTTGTATAATTTACTGACAAAACACATAAATCACAAAAGAAAAGGGGAAAGCCCCGAAAAGTGTTTTCCTCGATTTGTTATTGGGTTGTAAGCGCGATTAACACTAAATAACACAAGTAGACGAGTGCACAAAACCGCTCAACCGTTTTTTTAATTCCACCTGGGGTCAAATAGACCCCTAGGAACAGGCAGAAGGTTAAAAACTGAATATGTGAGACTTATTTCTTTAAGAAGGATGGTTTAAAGCAAAAAAAAATTCGATCGATTTAACGAATTTTTCGATTTAACAAATTGGGGGTACAACATAAGATTCGTTATATTGGACGTCCACTGTATATGCTTATTTTGTAATTATATATATTTTTGAGAATAAATCTATTTGGTGAGTATAATTTGTGGTACAAATGTATATACAGGTAGACCTCGCTTAACACGTACCTCGGATAACACGGCCTCGTTCTAACACGGTTCACATTTTGCGACACATAAGCCAAAAGATCTCCCTTTATATATATCTATATCAGGGGCGGATTCAGAAAAATATCTGGGGCGAGTTTCAAAAAGTAATTCTTTATTATTCATTTCATTACATTTTCGATTAACACGCAAAAAGCCTCGGTCTAACACGGTATTGAAGCCAAAAGATCTCCCTTTATATATATCTATATCAGGGGCGGATTCAGAAAAATATCTGGGGCGAGTTTCAAAAAGTAATTCTTTATTATTCGTAAAATGCCATAAAAATGCCTTTTAATTTGTACAGTGCAAGCTCGATTTTCGCGACTAATTAAAAACCAGACATGTCGCGAAAACCGAATTTTCGCGATAACAGAACCCAAAATTTTGTTGAAAAATTGTATGTAATTTTTAAAATTACAATTGTTTTAACTGATATATTTACATTTTAAGCATTTTTAAAGAAGTTGAAGATTTTGAGTTGCTTTTTTGGCAAATAATTTTTTAAAATAACAGCTGAATCACGTAGTTCATATAGTGCTGTTGTCGGCTTAAAAATTCAAAAAGGTTAATATACCAAAAGGCGGCGATTTCTTTTTTTTGGTTAAAGACATTGTAATAAAATAAAAAAAAACAGATAAAAGTCGCGAAAATAGAACCTCGTTTTTCGTAAACTGTCGCGATTATAGAACCTGCAATGTTAAAAATTAAGCCGTCGCGATAACCGGGCCGTCGCGATAATGGGTAGTCGCGAATACCGAGCTTGCACTGTATTAAGTTTTAAAGTCGACCCTAATATTTCGGGAAGGTTTCAACCCCCAAAACCCCCCCGAATACGCCACTGGCATATGTACATATATATATATAAAACTGTTTAGAGTGTAAGCTTAGACAAATGCTCATTGAAATGAAAGGACTATAAGTCCTTTCAATCCATTGCATTTAATCATGACTCTATAATTTAGAGTTGCCAGTAGCATTTTGTAAACAGTTGAAAATTGAAATTTCCCAACATTATTTCACTCAACCGCAACAAGTCAATCGAAATCACCCACAAGCAAATGTCAACGTTCGTTCGTTGATGTCGGTTTATGTGCGTAGACATTAAAAGCGGCGATCGGGAATTTTCTAAATTACTTGTAAACAATGAAGTTTACACGTGAGTCTGCACAAGCAAACAATTAAAGTGCCACATTCAATTTGTGGCAAGTAGACGACAGCCGAATAGCTCAAACGCTGCGGGCAGCCGCGTCAAAACGCGAACGTGTGATGAAGGCCGACAGTCAGCCAGCCAACTGGAAGCGTCTCGGAAAGTGTGGATGCCCAGCAAGAAAACATATTCCAGCATTAAATGCGAGAGCGCATTACAAATCGTGACAAGGCGTATTGTTCTGATGGAGGGGGGAAATGTGGATTTAGCCCCTGGGGATGCTCACGACAGTTGTCGAAAGTTGTCGAGCAAACACAGTTGTCGAAAATACCAATTAAAATTTGCACAAGCATTGCCAGGCAGAAGCGTGTTAGTGAGTAGCAAAGAAAAACATGGACATGATTTGAAGCAAATCACAACCAAAAATGTTTGTTGGCAGACAACACTTTGCTGTGTTGGTGCCTTAGTGGCGCTCCAGCGTTGGTGAGCACGACAAACAGTGCGGTAGAGCGTCATTTGGCATGTTTTTTTTGACAATTGTGTGAAGTCGTAGAGTTTGTCAAGCGGTCGCACGCTGACTGACGTTTTGCACTTTTCTCGCATGCAGGTGGCTGAGCAGTCGCGTGGGCCATTCCTGGCGCTGGCATCTTCTTCAGCTCCGCTGCTTGTTGTCGGCGGCAGCGCATCCTTTGCGATTTCTGTTTGTTCGGCACACAAATGTGGCGCAGCACTTGAACCGCTGGCTGCTTAGCGCGTGTGTGTGCGAATCGGGCAAACAAACTTTAAACGCGAACATTGTGAAGCGTTTGTCGGCTGACAGCACTTCAGGTCCTAAATGGGAGACGGACGCAGCCGGGTGGTATGAAAGTATGCTCCGATTTTCTTTTTCCATACAGACTGCCAATGCAGCAGATTGTTGTGTATGCGTGTCCTTGCGCTTTGGCTATGTCGACTTCAATTTTAGTTCTTCTCTGCCATTGTTGTGAGTCGTTTTTTACTGTGGCACCCTCTGGGAATTGTTGTGCGGTTTATAAGCCAGTTGGGGCGTTCGGTTCTCGTTTAAAGAATTTGACAGGCGGTTGTTGTTGTTGTTGTCGGTAAACACTGTTGTGTGTTGTTGTATTTGTTGCAATTGTGCATTCATTAAGTGAACAGTTAAATATTTGCGTTGGCATAATTGGATTCGTTGCTGCTGTGATTGTTCATAGGAAAATTTCTTCAACTGCTTGACAGCAAGTCCACTGAAGTGGAGGGCAGCGGGAATGTTAAAAAAGAGTGAGTACCTTCTCGTTGCATTGCATTGCATACTTTGTAGGTGCAGTGGACTTCAAATAGTAGTTTTAACAAAGATAAACTTCAAAGATCGTTTAATTTTTTAACCCTGCATTGAAGGAGAGGGGTGAATGCCATTCTGTTTCGAATAAGACTTGGTGATTATTGGCTGTGAAAACCTCTCTGTAGTTAACCCTTTCGACGCCAAAGTTGCCTGAGAGCAACTTCACCTATTTGTCATCTTATAGCAAAAGCTACGATTGATTTATGGGTTTAATTTAAGTAGGCACCAACAAATTAATATTTTTAGAAGTGAATTCAAAGCAAATTTCAAAAATTTTACTGTTATCTCCAAAATAATTCCCAATAATTTGCAGCGATATCAGGGAAAGTTTGTGTTCTAATTGAAGTCTATGAATTGGGCGCGTTTGATCAAAACCCTATTTCTTTAGTAATAGTTAAATAAAATCAAAAAGTGATAATTTTGTATTTTTCCATAAATATTAAGAAATTTTTCTGTAATAAAAAAATATTGATACAACATTTATTTAACCCGTTTTAAACTAAACTAGCTCTAGAACTTTAACAAAGAGGCGTGGCGACTTCAAATGTCGTGTGCACACTTCTTCGACAAGTGTTTCATGATTTAAATACCAAAAAGTAATATCGAGACGCAGGGTAAAATTCGGGGTTGAAAGGGTTAATACGAGACCAGGTTTTACTTCTTGTCACCGAGCTCCGACAACCGCATCGTTCTTTAAGAAGACTTCGATCAAACTCACAAAACCAAATAAAGGCCATCAGCGGCGCACACAGGGGGGATTTGGGTTTCAAACACCCCGAATACAAAAATTGCTGGTGCAAAATATGGTTTACAATAGAATTGGCTTCAAAGGTTGTACTCAAACCCCTCTCCCCCCGAAATGAAATCTTGAGTGCGCCACTGTAGGTCATACATACTGTATAATAAGTATCTAAACGTATTCATATACATTTACCGATGCATATATAGTGCGTGTGTACCCTAAGTTTTAGATATGTAGGTCTAAGCGTGGCTATTAGAGTCAGTTAGATCTAACCCCTATCTACATATATCAGAAAATAATGCACAAAAAGCGCTGTCAAACTGGTTAATATGATATCCGATAGATAAGTTTCAATTCGTTGGGAAAAAACAAATTCCAAAAATAATGCCGGCTTTATATGTTCTCGTAGTTAGCAATCACTTTCCACCACCACCACCACCATTACTACCACCACCACCGCCATCATCATCATCATTATCATTCAGCCATCACAGTCATAGCGTTGCGCAGCTTTATTGCCAACACTCCACTCGACACCAGCATCATTCTCATCCACCCGTGCTCATCGAATCGAATTCACCCATTTATGCTAATCAGCATTAGGCATTTTTGCCGCCTTCAAAAACAACAATCACAATGACAACAACAGCAACAGGAACAGCAGCGACAGCAACACTAAATATCGCATATGCGACTTTATTAAAGGCAAATTGTTGATCTTCATTTTTATCCGCCGTGCAGAGACTCAGCGCGATGTTCATATGCAGCGCAACTGGCAGAAAAAAGACGGCAACCATTTTGCCCTGCGGCCGTTTATGCATTGCGCGCAGTCGGTGCAATTTTTTTGTCGACTTCATTTTTACAAATTCCAATCTGATACGCGTTGACCTCAGCGCTGCGTACCGCCCCGTCGCGCTCGTCGCCCATCGCCCGTCTGTGCAGCGCGGCAAGCCGACGCTGGCCGCAGCAGGCAACAGCCCGAAGGGGTTGCTGCAGCGACACACCCCGCCGTCAGGCACCCGGACCCCTGGCACGACTTGTTACAATTTCATATAAAAATTACTATTTCAGATGCACGAGAGCCATTTATAGTTGCGCCGCTGCCGCTTGTCGATTTTTTGCGCTGCTGTTGAGATTTCAAGTGCGCAAATGTTGGCGCGGCAACTGTCGCTGGCGGTGCAGTGCGGCACATTGCGGGACATTGTTACCAGCGCAACTCAAATGAAAACCCGCAATTAAGTTTTTGCTTTTTCTTCGTTTAAGTTCATTTTGCGCTCTTTTGCAGCAGCGTCAGAAAGGACTCTAAACGCGAGGGGAACAATTTTCGCGCAGCTCGGGCTGGCTGCTCGGCTTTTTTGTACGTAACTTTTGCTTATTGCTCGTAATTGCAGTTGCACGTTTTATTTGCTCCTTTTTTGTGTTGCTGCTGACGCTGTTGTCGTGGTGTGTTGGTTGCTGGCTGCAGCGTACAGCTGCCACTTGGTAGGCAACCGCCGGCATACGCGCTCGCAAAAGGGCATTTTCCCCATTATTTCCGTATTGACATGCAGCGATTTGATTCGAGTGCTGTTCGTTGTAGCTGTTATTGTATGTTGTAGTTGCTTTGTTACTACATGGCCACTGTAAGTGCCTACTTTTCGTTGCATTTGGCTGAACAAAGAAAGAGTAAATATTTGCGTTATAGTTTACCTTTCCATTCACATCACTCAGTCGACTGAAGATGTACACGATTTTTCTCATACTCTGATTTGACTCGAATACTTTATGCATACCGGGTTCAAGAATCATTGTCAATTAACAATTTGTAGATTTTGTGTCTACTTTCGAACCTCAAATTATTCTCAGTTATTGCCAGAGAACAAATGTCAACATACATACATAGATATATAAGTAAATCGGATGTCATTGTATTCCGAGCAGCAACAGTAGCGGATTTCTAACTATAATTTATGTTCGTTTCCAACTGCTTCAGAGTTCAATTTGGTGGTTGTGTCATTAGGATCTTACACAGATGAGGACCCTAAACAGATGTTGGTAACAATTCGCAAGTTGGCGATTACCTAAGATTGAAGCCAGGAAATCGTGTTATTTTTTGCAACTTACCAACTCTAGTAAGCAACTAAGGAACATGTTTCCTTCGACGAATAGCGCTGAGCCGGCAACAACTGACCACCGAACGTAAAATTCCTTCAGGCTTAAGCTTGTTCGTAGGTGCCAAAACATTTTTCGGTTATTCCTTGCTGTATGTTGAACGGTTTGATTGCGACTAATACACTACAAAAGAACCGAAAAATTAAAAATTACCGTTACAACTTCACCACTTTAAATACATTTTTCAAATCAGTTCCAAAGGGCCGAATAGAATAAGGTGGAAGCAGTGGTCTGAATGAATTTAAAATGCCGAGATTTGCTTGTGTGATTTTGCTAGTCTTTTTATTGTTGGCGTAAATTAAATAAAAGCAAATAAAAACACTCTTCGCCCAGCGGCAAATTGATGTTGCACGTACAAAGGATTCACTTGTGTGGGGGCGCTGGGCAGCGCTTGACAGTTGCGAACGCTTTCCACTTGGTGGTAGTTGCATGGCGAACTGATAATTAGAAATTTTGCAACCACTGCGCGCCGATGAATCACTGCCACAGCGTCTGCCAACATCAATATTAGCCAACGATTACTTGTTTGCCGGAGTGTAAATGCTTTCATAAGCAAATAAATACGCTCCGGTGCATACGCCACACTTGGCAGCTGTTGCAATCTTTTGCCATCCCTCTGGCCTCCACTACGCCGGTGTCTATTGGTGTTTGCATTTGGGCTTTGGTGTTTTTCGGCGTGTCGAAGTGTTGTCCAATGCGGCGCTGTTGGCCGCTGTCTGCTGGCGTTGAGTGTGTGTCGGCGGCTTGCGTACTCGCTGGCAGCGCGTTTGATTGCCGCTTTATTTGCTCAACACAAATAAGCATGCAACATTTGTTGCATACGATAAATGCGCTTGTTAAAACATCATTTTGAAAATCACTTTGGGTAATTGAAAAAACAAAATCAAGGAATATGTATGTAGGTACATAACGTATTATATTGATATACTTGTTATATCAAAATGTGTATAATTGGTTGTAGTTTGGGTTTATCGCGTATAACTCCGATGGCAGTTACGAAAGTGGGAACAAGAATGAGGTGCAAGAATAAGGTGATATTTCGAGCAAACGAATCGAGCTGTGATGAATACTGTTTAGTTTCTGATTAACCGTAGCCCTACGTTGGGGTCGTTTTCGACCAAATTTTTTTTGTACTTCTAATATTTTTTTAAATTTGTTATTATTTTTAGCTGTTTTTTTCATAACTTTCTTACTTGGATATGATCTATCGAAATCAAACCATTTTATATTTAAAAAACTAAGTTGGCTTTGCATTTTTTGTAATTTGTGTGTGTGATTTTAATGTGGGTCGTTTTTGACCCGTTTTTTTAACGTAGGGGTACGGTTAAATCATTTAGATGATCCGGAAAATTATATTCCACAAGTAAATTCTATTCTATTCATGTAGGGGAATTCTTTGTAATGTGCCACCCATGGCTTTTTTGCGTATAACTCGTTAGAAAATTAACTTATCGCCAATGTTAATATTCCGTTGGAAAGGAAACACCTCATTTGAATTTTTCGTAAATACTAATTTTACAGCCAATTTCCGAAAGTGTTAAAAATCGACACCCTAAAATTTTTTATGTAAAGTGCCACCCCCTAAAAAATAGCGAACAACGTAGGAATCTCAAGTAAAAATGCATGATTTAGAAAATTTATGAAAGATTATTGAACTTAATTTGAATTGAATAAAAAATGACCGAAAACAAAATGCAAATTGAATGGTAACGAATAAAGCGGGGGTGGCACATTACAAAGAGTGGCACCTTACAAAGAATTCCCCTATTTATAACGAAATAATCTCTTTTCTTTTAGGCGTTTCCAATATTTTTGTAATAGTATAGCAATTAAGATAAAATTGGCAATCAAACATGATCGATATTTCCATACTGTGGTTTAAAAATTGCAGTAAAAATTCGAAAAGATTATTTGAAAATATTTTTAATAGATAATTTTTGAATAAAAATTATTTTCGACATTATTCTCACTCATTTTATGTTATCCCATGTTACACTAAGATTACTTTAAACATAATTAAACATAATTTTTTATCTGTGACAAGTAACTTATATAACCATATAATATATATGTATAACATATTTGTGATAAGCAGTTACAAAAATAAAATAAACAGTTGAGAATTTCGATTACTTATCTACTTGTCTGTAGTTTTTTTTTTATATTTTGAATATATAAATGCGCCTTGTTATATAAATAATTCGTATTATGTTTTTACCATAACCAACGAAGCTAGTATAGCTCTCAGACCTTGAGTGTCTTATTAAACAACATAAATATTAGATTAATTCGTTTTACATATTGACACACCATTCCTATTCCCTGATTGACCTCTCATCCACTTCAGCGTCAAGCGTAGTGAACTGATGCGGAAAATATGCGCGTGCAAGGTTTCAATAGAAAAATTAATTCCAAACATTCATGCACATTCCAATCCTGCTTCAAATTGCTCAAAGCCATGACAACACTGGCAATCACAAGTTTAATATGCAGACAATTTGATTTCTGAGCCACCACGCTAGCGATGTCGGCGAACAGGAGCAGGACAAGAGCCGCGGACAGGCAGGCAGACATTCTGCGCGCATAAATCATTAGGAGGCAAAGGTGAGAAAACGCCCATAACACGCGGCATAGAGAGCTGTCTGCACAGACTGGAAGTGTGGGTGCAACAAATGTTGTAAGAATGGTCAAAGGCCAACGGCTGTGCCGACGCTGCCACTGACGCCAAGAACAATTGCTATTTTATTGTTGTTGTGCTGTGTAGCATTTGATTAATTCGTTAAAAGAGTGAAACTGAAAACAGCAGCAACAACAACAAGAGCAGCAACAGCAACAACAAGCACGATAATGCACTGCACAAAAGCGCATTTGGTGAGCAATGGCAGCAAGTCACGTAATGTTCGCGAAAGCCTTTTTCCCCACTTTCTTATTAGCATTCATTTGCTCATGCATGTGTGTTGGTAATTCCAAGTGGCAAACAACCCCCACTAGCCGAATAACGTGTTGGCAGTGCGGCAGAGAAGCATGAAGATCAGACGTCGAGATATTGAGTTGAAAATAAATGAAAATCAGCAGCGAATTGAACACTTGAAAAATTACGCTCGGGTGGTTTAAATTAAAAAAAAAATGCAGAAACACAAACTTGGCATTTACGCAATGGGTCACAGTTTCGTACATATCTCCCGTTTATTTTGGCAACGGTGCCAGTTACGGCGGCCGATTGTCGGGGGGAGATAATGCTGAATATGCTGCACTTCTTTCGAATATCGATTGCAAGCTTTCGGAAGTGTGATTAATTACCTGAATAGTTTCTGGAATCTGGCGGTTTTCGATACAAAAAAAATTCACTTACATACCTTGGAACAGTAGGGGTCAGACATATTAGAATAAAGTTCAAGTTTAGCTGATGCATGAAATGAAATGAAATATAGTAATAAATAATTAAGATTATTGTTAATGTTATAAAAGGTCATTGCTTTTAAGGTCATTGAAACTCTCATAGCTAATATGAAAAAAGTATACAATTGTGGAGTTTTAATTTGCTCTTGAAAAGGAATTTTAAAAGGTTCGGTGGTTAGGTTAGGTAAAGTTTGAGTGCCAGCCATTTCCTTATAAAGTTTACGTAACACAGTGCTTCGACTCCATACAAAATTGCGGCAAAAATAGAAGGATTACGTGAAATTCGCTGAAAATTTGCAGTCTAAGTCATTTTGGGCTGTTGACTTCAAAATTTGTGTTTGTTTCCAAAAAAATATATATAGTTTAAAAAAATCGAATATATATGGTTATATATTATTTTATCATTACCGAATCCAAACCGCTAGAGCTATAATGATGAAATTTGGTCAAAAGTTGTATTTTAGAAAGTCAGCCCTTAAAAAGAAGCGATTTCAAAAACGTCGACCTTGAAAGGGCGGAAAGGGGTGGAGAAGCTTATATGGACGGACATTGTTTTTTGGTCGGATTGTTTAAAAATTATGTATATGTATACTAAAAAAGCAATAACAAAATACGTATTTTAGCGCTTTTCTAAATTCGACAGTTAAAGGGTGGAAAGAGGGCGGTAAAGTTGCTTAAAGGATATTTTTTTTGTTTATTTGATATCCGTAGAGCTTAACATGAAGATGAGACAGGTGAATATGCCATACAGCTCAATTCATAACGGCGAGACTATTATAAAAATTATTCTTCAAAATTAGACATTCCTCCTTTTTTTTAGAATATATTAGCGTTAAAACACATTTCAGCAAACAAATTCCATAATAATGAAAAAATTTGATAATTTGGCTCATAATGGGTTAGATAGGCGTGCCAAACCTATTTTTATAAAAAACATTCATAGTTCGTGGCATTGACTTGGTTACACATTTTGGTCGCAATTTTAACTCAAGCGATTTCTGAAAAAAGATCAACATTAGTAGTTTCGAAAAAATTGAATATTTTCCAAAGACGCAAAAAGACGCAGAATTTTTTTACGGATTTAAGAGAAGAAAGTCCATCTAAAAAGGTCATAAAAAGGATTTACGCCAGTTCACGCCATTCGATTTAAATTGCCATTCTAAATTTGGTTATTTTTAATTTTCATTGGTGAAAAACATTCATTTTTAAAAATTCGTACAAAAAAAATTATTTATGCTAAACAAAAAAAAAAATTATCAACGGTCTCGCTCCTATCAATGTTGTTTTAATATTAAAAGAAATTAGTAGCCTATCTACAACAACACATTTTCTAAAATTTTTTTTATACAAGCATATATGGACGGACATTGTTTTTTGGTCGGATTGTTTAAAAATTATGTATATGTATACTAAAAAAGCAATAACAAAATACGTATTTTAGCGCTTTTCTAAATTCGACAGTTAAAGGGTGGAAAGAGGGCGGTAAAGTTGCTTAAAGGATATTTTTTTTGTTTATTTGATATCCGTAGAGCTTAACATGAAGATGAGACAGGTGAATATGCCATACAGCTCAATTCATAACGGCGAGACTATTATAAAAATTATTCTTCAAAATTAGACATTCCTCCTTTTTTTTAGAATATATTAGCGTTAAATCACATTTCAGCAAACAAATTCCATAATAATGAAAAAATTTGATAATTTGGCTCATAATGGGTTAGATAGGCGTGCCAAACCTATTTTTATAAAAAACATTCATAGTTCGTGGCATTGACTTGGTTACACATTTTGGTCGCAATTTTAACTCAAGCGATTTCTGAAAAAAGATCAACATTAGTAGTTTCGAAAAAATTGAATATTTTCCAAAGACGCAAAAAGACGCAGAATTTTTTTACGGATTTAAGAGAAGAAAGTCCATCTAAAAAGGTCATAAAAAGGATTTACGCCAGTTCACGCCATTCGATTTAAATTGCCATTCTAAATTTGGTTATTTTTAATTTTCATTGGTGAAAAACATTCATTTTTAAAAATTCGTTTCCAAAAAATTATTTATGCTAAACAAAAAAAAACAATTATCAACGGTCTCGCTCCTATCAATGTTGTTTTAATATTAAAAGAAATTAGTAGCCTATCTACAACAACACATTTTCTAAAATTTTTTTTATACAAGCACCTAAATTTCATTTTTCCCCTTCATACATTTTTGTAAAAATATATCCGACTTTGACAAGCTATATCTCCTAATCTCGAAAATTTTTTGAGAAAGTATTTCGGATCCAGCTTAATTAAACAATTACCTTTAACATGATACTATTTTTGCCAAAATCCGCGATATTTTTTTTTCTTATTTTTGTCCACGCTCGAAGCACTATGCGTAAGCTCGAAGAGATGCCTGGTTGTGATACCACATTTTGATGGCGCGACTATTCCATTTGCGTTGCTGGAACCAAAAAGATTCTGATGTGAGTCTTGCTGACTGCCCGACGTTGAGAGTAGAATACTTAGTAAAGTTAGAAAGATACCTGGCGTCCAGAATTTATGGTATTTTTCGAACAAATAACGTTGAGATAACATAACATATGATAACATTGATAATAACATTGATAACATTTTCTTGCTTCAGACGTGTTATGGCAATCCTAGTCTTTTTGCGTATCTATTCGTTGTTTCTTATATTTAAGATAATTTTCCAGTTTTAAAGCCAAACTATTGTTTTTTTGGTATTAGACAATTGTTAATGTAAATCTTTAGTTTTATAAGTTATTCAAAGTTAAAACATGTTGTGGAAAACTCTAAATTTCCTTTATTAAGACAAAGTTTATGATTAAAAAAAATTTAAAAATTGATTTTTAATATAAACTACTTATAATTATACAAATACTACTTTTCTATCCATTAGTTTATAACCCCAAAACGTGATTACCTTTTATAAAACTTTTGAAATTAAATGACTTTCTTATTTGCAACGATAGCAAGAAACTAAAAAATAATGTCAAACATCTGAAGTTATTATTTGCATTGAACTGAACAACATAATTTGTATTTGTATTTATTTCATGGCAGCCGTCTTCTTGGTTCAATACCAACTTATTACTTGTTGAATTACAGCCGAAGAAAAGAACTTAAAAATGACATTTGCTTTTCAGTATAATATGTTGAACCGTCTCTATAAAATTGAACATTATCGATTGTCATGCAGAAAGCACTTTATGGACTTCCAACTCGGCAAACTGTATGCACACTCAGTTATTGTCGAAAAAGTTACTGTCGTAAAAATATTTCGCGCCAGTTTGCGTTCACTACAAAAAACAAATAACAACATAAATATGGGGCATTCCACGCGAAGCGGACAGGTAAAAAAACTCGATGTTTCCGATTTCGGTTGGCATGCAGTACTTCAAAGCCGATTATGGAGTCATAAAATTATATATTAAAATAATTAAACCACTGGATTTCTTACTTCATTTACTGAGCTTTTTAATTGTATTTTTGGAAAAGAAAACCAAATTTTTTTTCGTAATAAAAAAACCAATTAATTTCTTTTTCTTTGATTTTCACTAAGTTAGACCCTTTCGTTTTTTTTATTTTTTTTATATAAATTGCTAGTATTGTATAGAACATTGGTGCCAACTTTTATAATGGGCGTGAAAGTGGATTAGGAGCTAGACTGAAAATACTGCCGAAGAGTGGCGTCAAGCACACAGTTTCACTAAACGCGCACAAGCGGCGGTCATCAGGCGCGGCAGTATTTTCAGTCTAGCTCCTAATCCACTTCCACGCCCATTATAAAAGTTGGCACCAATGTTCTATACAATATTAGCAATTTATATAAAAAAAATAAAAAAAAACGAAAGGGTCTAACTTAGTGAAAATCAAGGAAAAAAAAATTAATAGGTTTTTTTATTACGAAAAAAAATTTTGTTTTCTTTTCCAAAAATAAAATTAAAAAGCTCAGTAAATGAAGTAAGAAATCCAATGGTTTAATTATTTTAATATATAATTTTATGACTCCATAATCGGCTTTGAAGTACTGCATGCCAACCGGTTGTCGAAAACTTCAAAGTCCCATAACTCTTTAACTAGTCAGTATATCACAAAAATATTATTATTATTATTATATTTATTATTAATATACTCAAATATTACTGAAATCGGAAACATCGAGTTTTTTTCCTGTCCGCTTCGCGTGGAATGCCCCATATGCAAACTGAAATGTGCTCACTCGCACACACACATACGTACTCACATCTTACCACATGCGCCGTTAGTGGTGAGCAGAAGTCGACTTTAGTTGGTGTTGCGAGCGCGCTAGCGGTGATGTCTCTTTTCGCCAGTTTTTTGTTGCTGCTGATGTTGATGTTGTTGATATTGTTTTTGTTGTGATATATTTTGATTTTATCTTTGTGCTTTCTGCATTTGGTATCGATGTACGATCTGGCTTGTTTGTTGTTGCTGCTGTTTTTAGTAACTCGTTGGTGCTTTTATTAGCTGTGGCTACATTTGAGAAAATAAAAACGAAGAGACCCTTTGGCGCAGCGGATAGCGCGTTGGACTTCTAATCCAAAGGTCGCGGGTTCGATCCCCGCAAGGGTTGAATGGATGCGTGAACGTATTTTCGAACATTCAATCAGATTGTTGTTGACTTTTTACAACGGTAGAATAATAATATATATATTTTATATTAATTTATGTTAAGGAATTTCTTAATGGTTTTTGTAAAGTACATACTATTATTTTAAATAATTAATTTTAAATTATTGTGTATATACCTTATGATAGATATGTAGATACCTTATGATCAAAAAAGAACGGGAAGTTTGAATTGCCGCGCTTATCCAATCGGTAAATTTTTATTTTCTCAACGTTGGTAATACTTTTATTGGTGTTCTGTCAAATTTTAACGCATATTGTAAGATTAGTATTCGATTGGCGTCTATACGAAGAAGCCGAAAAAGTGTTGTGGGGCGATTTTTATAATGGATGAAAAATTAGAACATACCGCGTGCCTAAAATTTTGTGTTAAAAATGAAATTTCGAAGGCCGATTCGTTGAAAATGTTACAAAAGGCGTATGGTGAAGCGTGTATGTCGAAAACACAAGCATACGAATGGTATAAAAGGTTCAAAGGCGTTCGAGAGAACCTAGAGCACGATGAGATCCCTGGACGGCCATCAACGTCTATTACCGAAGAAAAAAATCGAATCGGCGAAGAAAATCGTGTTGGAAAATCGTTGTGTATCGATTAAAGAGATTGCTGTGTGGTTGAGCCTCTCATTTGGATCAGCCAACACATTTTAACCGATATTTTGGGCATGAAACGCGTCGCTTCTCGGCTGGTGCCAAAAAAGCTGGATTTCATTCAAAAACAGCGTCGTGTTGATGTGGCCAAAGAGATGATTTCCAACGCAGACACCGACCCAAAATTCATCGAACGCAACATTACTGCCGACCACACAACAATCGTCCGAATGGTGCTTGGAAAATGTGCCAGAACCGAAGAGAGAGCGCCAAAGTCGGTCCAAAATCAAATTTTTGCTGACGGTTTTTTTCGATATTCGTGGTGTCCATTCGCAAAAAAGGCCCGATTTGTGGAAGAACAATTCATGGATTTTACACCACGATAATGCGCCATCTCATACGGCCTTGATTATTTCGGAATTTTTGGCCAAAAATTCGACCAATGTCATCAGCCAAGCACCATACAGTCCAGACATGGCCCCGTGTGACTTTTTTCTATTTCCCAAACTCAAATTACCATTGCGGGGAACGCGTTTTCAGACCATAGAGGCCATAAAAGAGAATTCGCTGCGTGAGCTGATGGCCATACCTTTGGCGGCCTATAAGAAATGTATGGAAAATTGAATCAAAAGTTGGCATACATGTATTGACGCAGGCGGAGAGTATTTATTTAATTTATTTATTTAGAATAAATACATTAAGTGTAGTAAGAACAATTCTTTTAATAACACCTCAATCAGAATTAAATTTCTTAAACTAGAATTAAACAATTACAATTACAAAATTAAATAATAAACAGAAGCTTAAAATATTTTGAAGGGGATAATAAAGAAATTTATTAAAAATTGAAATTTTGTGGTGTTTTTTTTTTAATTACCTAAATATGTTATTTAATAGTTTTTTATTTATTAAAACGTGCTAAAATATAATCTAAATCTTGCAATTTGATTACAGTGTAATCTCGATAATCCGGACAATTAAAAACCAATTACCAAGATTACCAAAAAAATCGATAAAAATACTACTGAACACAAATCTTATTTTTTATTGAATTATAACTATTTTTGCTTAACAAATTTATTTTTAATATTTAATAAACATTTTTAACGATTTTGAAAGAAGTTCGTAATTTTCGTTTGGCGAAATTTTGTTTCATGTTTGTAGAAATTGCCTACATTGTACTCCACTGACAGTTGACGAAGTGACTTTTCTCGATTTATTTTGTTTAAAATGTCTTTTTTTTGCCCAACGTTAAGAATGTACGCTATGGGTGCCATTGTTAATATTTGATGTAGTTTACACAGTTAAATTAAACTTTTATAATTAATTAACACCACTTGAATTTATTCAACCTCCTGTTTCGCACCTGAACCAGCAAATACCACAGAAAAAGAAAGCATATCGGTTGAATCACTTGAATTTCTTGCATTGTATGAAAACATACATATATCATATATTTAAATTAAAAACGGGGACTTCCCGTAAAAAAGCAGACCAAAATTAGTGTCCGGATTTTTTAGTTAAATAAAATTTGTGGTGTCCGGATTACAGAGTCTACAATAGAAATCAATTGGATGTCCGGATTACCGCGCTGTCCGTATTAGCGAGTGTCCGAATTGTCGAGATTGCACTGTATTTTGAAACTGTTTCTTCTTTTATTGATTTCGACAGTAATTTTATTACAATTTTTGCAAACATAGCGTTGGCCACTGAGGCTGGTTTTCTTTTCTTTTAAACTTAATCGAAATCTCTATTAATTCTAATGTTTCAGATATATTCCCGCAAACAATGCAAATCTCTTCCACACATGAATTACTGCTATAAGGATTGTGAAGAGATCACCTGGCCACCAATTTGCATTGTATGTAAGTGCGCTCGTACTCAAAAACGTAACAGCAATAAGCCACAGCCAACATTGCGCGCACCGAACAATGACAACCACTCAAGATCAAGATCACAGTTCCACCTCCTCGTGCGCCGTCGTTGCGGAAGGCACGCGCTCCTGCAGCACATGTCCTCGCTAATTGCTACATATGCGTCTCCGTCTCCGTCTGCGCCTGAATGCGCACCGTACAGAATGCGCAGTTAGACGCCTTCAAAATGCTTGTTCTGCTGGCGCGATCCCTCGCGATCAGCCCTCAATTGCGGCCTCGCATAAGATTGCAAATAAATTACCGGCGACTTTGAATGCGAACCATCCAGCGCGCTGATCCTTCCGGTGTGTCAACGGCAACGCACAAACCCGGCTGCCGGAGGCGGACGGCGAAACAGGAAGCAAGGTGTGCGCTCGACGCATTGCTCGAGATTTCAATTAGACAGTTGACGTGGCGGCAGCTGCCGCCAACACATTGTCCTTGCGCGAGCGCAATGTTTGTGCTTGTGGATGGGTTTCGACAGTGTGGCGCATTCAAGTTTGCGCGAAATATGTTACCCACAAAGGCCGTTTTAATGATCTCCTTTCAAGCCGAAAAGTAAATTGCTGCTCAAGTGCCGCTCGAGCTCTACGACTGAGCAGGCGGAGAAGGCACAAGCCAAGACATATGCTTGGGACATGTGCTGCTAAACCAGTTACGCCACACATTTGCGCAAGCGTGTGCGCACACCTTTGCGGGGCGTGCACGTGATTTGATCCTACGCCGTCTGCATATGCCGCCGCCACTGGCACTACGGCCGCTTGAGAATTCGGCGGGCGTATCCATTGCCGCCGTTACAATGCTGCTGGCTCCGACTTTGGCATTTGATTTTGCATTTCGCTTCTGTCTTTTCGTTTTCCTTATAGGATTTCAAATTCACTTTCGTAGCCGCCACCGGAAGTGTTGGTTCCTTTTGCGCGCGCGGTCGTTGACACATTCGCTTTGTTTATGCGCTGCTCGGCGGTTCCAGTTTTAATCGAATGCGCTGAACTTGAGACGCGCAGATTTTTTGTGCTTCGCTTTGCTGGCAGCGAATGCGGTCCGGTCCGTTGTGCCGTGCGCGCGCGCGTATGTGGCGCGTGCACAATTTCCGGTTAATTACAATTATGGGCATTGGAAGGCTTGAAGGATAACGTATGGTTGTTGTTGTGTGCGGGAACAATTGTAAAATGTGCAAAACGCTGAAATGAAAGCGAAATTCTGTGCGTCGTTCTAGCACTTTTTTCCCCAACGACGGCGTGGCATATGCAGCGAGTTATGCGCGCGTCCATTGTGAGCGCACTGTGCTCCGATCAGCATGTCAAAATCTGCTTTTGTGCTGTGCCGTATGGGGGCGAGTTGCTTGACAGATATCAGTGCTTTTGTGAAAAACGTCAGACTCATTTTCGTTGCCTCGTAATTGTAGAACAACTGCTCATTAAATGTTGGCTGCCGTTGGCTTTTGTTGTGTGGATAGACCCCTTAGCGCGTGCTCATTTCAAATTGATTTAACGGTACTTTTATACCAACAACGTGATGTAATTAAAAGAAAAAATTTTAAATAATGCGGCCTTCGACTTGGTTCTGGTTCTGCAGTTGTTGTCGAGTTGGAGAGTTGCGGGTTTGAATCTCGACTGAACCAGTGGGCAATGTCAACAACATTGGCAAAACCTCTGAGTCAAATGTTGTTTTTTAGATATAAACCTAAATTAAAAAAACACGTATTTTTTTATTTTTTAATATACTTTGATTTTTTAAGGTTTTTTGTAAAAAAACATTTGGTTGCACATTTTCAACAAAGCATTACAACTTGTTTTTTTATTTTAATATGTTTAATTTTAAATGAAAATTTTTAAAGCAATTAATGCGTTTGTTGAAGCATAGTCCTACTTCGAATTTTTCGCAAAGTGTTTGTGTGTTTTTTAATAATAATTTTTAATCACTTTTGTTTCACTAAAATAAATGCGTGCAACTTTTCGCAAAAAACGGTCAAGTAAGTGCTGTCAAGTAAAATTTAGCTACTTTTCCCACTATTAATGCCAGTATTTCAAAAAAGGAACATTGCATATTTGTAAAATAGCAAAAAGAGATAACACAGCACAACAAAAAACACTTTTTTTCTGTTGCATGGAGTTTTTCTACTGTTTCTTACTAATTTGGATGCGTTGATTTCGAATCTATCCTCAGATTTTTTCTAGCAGCTCTAGTTAGTGAGATATAGGTACCGTGTCATTTTTTCAGTTTTTCCTCTACTTTTTCCATATTTTTGATCGTAATTTCTAAACCAAAAAACCGATTGACATGATTTTCACCTTATCACATTAACAACACCGTACGGCTTCTTTTCCGATGAAACTTATTTTTATAAATTTTAAAATTCCGCGGTAATTGGACCTCAAAGTCGGAAAATATAGATTTTTAAGGCGTTTTCTTTGATGGTCAAAAACATACACATTTTTTGTAAATCAATTAACGAATTAGGTGTATAATGAAAGCCAACACATCAAGCAATACAACACAGCCAAATTATTTCTCGGAATACACATTCGCATCGAAATAATAGCAAAAATGTACCATAGTCATTTTCATCACATTTCATACTTTTTCCTTAAAAAATTAGGGGCCTCAAAATATGCTCTTTTATATGTTCCATTTATAGTCTGAAATACAAACAAAAAACAAAATAATTTTGAATTGCTCGAAACAAAAAAAATTAAAACTTTGCATATTTTGAGACTCCTAATTTTTTAAGGAAAAAGTATGAAAAGTGATGAAAATGGCTATGGTACATTTTTGCTATTATTTCGATGAGAACGTGTATTGCGCCAAATAATTTGGCTGTGTTGTATTGCTTGATGTTTCTTCTTAAGATATTCATATACTTCGTAACTTGATTTATGAAACATCTGTACAATTTTCGAGATCAGAAAAAGCCTTGAAATTCAATATTTTCCTACTTTGAAACCTTATTACAGCGCCAATTTAGAACGCAAAAAATTGATTAATGTCAGAAAAGATGGCGTGAGATGTTGTTAGTGCAACTATATAAAAATCATGTCGATAGGATTATTGGTTCAGAAATTACAGTCGAAAACGAGAAAAAAGCCGAGGAAAATTCGAAAAAGTGACACGCCCATTTTTTTCGAAAACTAGAGCTGTTACATAAAAACGGAGTATGGTTTTGAAAACAGCGTGGAAAAACGATTCAGATTCATGTAAAAAACTCCATGCAACAGACATGCTGTTGTGCAGTGTAATTACTTCCAAAATTACGGGCAATTTTACGGTTGGTTGCAGATATGCAACTGTACCGTGTAAAGGGTTAACATGTCAAATAATACACGAAGAACCAATTGACAATTGGCAAGCTTCAAGAAGTTCTAAGATAGATTTAACAGAAATGACTTTAGATAAGCAAAATTTTTGGCATTGCTATAATTTATGCATTTATTGCATTATCATCAACGCACAATATTTCATATGTCAATAAAAAGCCTCGATTAGAAAGAAATTTTCATGACTGTAGATACTGAGATAAGTGACGGTTACACCAAACCGATTTGAAATCAACCATTTACTCTCACGACAATAACTTTCGCCACCAAACAACAATTAGCAGCCGGATATGAAATGCTTACAACATCTCAAACTGTTTACACGATTTTTCAAAATATTGATGTACTCGAAATACACCCAAAATGTGAAGGGCGGTGTTCTGAAACCCTCACAAAATATTATATTTGTTGTTATACAACTAGTTGTAAGCAAACATTTAGCTTCCTGTCATAGAGCAGAATAAGCGACTGTTAGGCGGATATCTGTGAGGGTTGTTCGCTCGCCTTTGACGGCCGCCCGCGTTAAACTGTTACAATTGTGCCCTTTGCACAGTTTGTTGGTTTTGTTGTTGTTGTTTGCCCACAACCTGTATGCTGTGAGTCAAACGGTGAAGCGTGTTGGGCAAAGAAAAAAAGTGGTCGAGAAGGAATAATTATTAGCATTATGAATACTCGTGTGGGTATTTTTTGTAGCGGCCGTAAGTGGGCTGGTTAGGCGCTAACGGAAAAAACTGCACTAAACGTTTTCCCATAGCCTATTAACTGCTCTACGACATTTGTTTGCCATAATGTTTTGGGCGCGTGTGGCTAACCAACGCACCAACCCACCCACCAGCCAACCGTACAGCTGTCCCCATTCCTGCTCGCGCGTGTTTTCCGTTCTTGGCAGCTATACAATTAATTGTGACAAATTGAACGCCGCTCTGGACACGCGACATAATGCGAGCATCTTCCGGCCCTGGGCGGCGTGGTCTGCTTTTCGCACCAAGCGGAAGTGCCTGATGACTTTATTGGATGTGCTTGCTGCTTGGGGGCGCTTGGCTGAGCGCTACTCGAGTGTCATATTTGAGGTTATGGGTTGTTGTCTTCTTTGTTGGGTGGGTGTTGTTGATTTCTGGTTGTTTTGTGCCTCTTTTTCCTTATCTTGTTTTTATTTGCACGGTGTTGTTATTGTTGATGTCGGTATAGTTTCGTACTTGATTTTCCGCTCCTTGATTTATTGGCTTTTTACTAATTTCCGGTTAGTTTGTCTGTAATTTGTAGGTTATGGGTGCTTAATTGTTGCTTGTTATTTTATTGTCATTTATTGCCAACACTATTTAATTTCGGTTAGTCTGTCCTTAGTTTTTGGGTTATGTGCGCTGAATTACTATTTGTTGATTGTCATTTATTGCCAATTATGTAAAAAAGAATTGGAATTCAGAATGATGGGTTTGGATAAATAGTATCAATTGGTGCAAAAGGTTTTGATTTTTTACATTTTTAATTATTTTAAAATAAAGAATAAAGAAAGAAAGAAATAAAGAAATTAAAACATATTCGCCAACCAAAGTCTAAACATCGGAATCGATTCGATCTTTCGAGGAAGAAATTTGACTAGGCGATTTCCGGGTATCAAAATGTTTTTTTGCCATCAAGTACTTGTTGATTGAACTATTCGCATTTACTGAATCCAAACATAAGGGAAAGGTTTTTCGTACGAGAAGCAGTCACGTGACCTAATCTTAATTTAAAATTAGTTTATTTGACCGGCAAATTATCTACTGCGTTTGACACTTTTCAATTTTTGTAAATACCTTCTGTTTTTCTTTTTTGCCATATGCAGCTACCGGATAATTCCTTCAAATTCAGTTGACCCCTTTTTGCATTTATTTCTCGGACCTATGCATCAATTATGTTGTTTTAAAGTTTTGATAATACTTAACATATGTTCTTTACAAATTGACAACAATTACCAACATAAGCAGGATAGCAACAAAAATTGTTGGTATCTTTGTTAGGCAGCTTATATTTGAGAAATTGTGAAAGCATTTACAAATTTTATTAGGTAACACTGTGTGACAAAATTGTGCATTTGGCCAAGTCTAGCATATAACAATTTTAACCAAGTATTTAGTGTTGATCCATAGTTTGATATAGTTTGTTCTTACAGGACTCCCTTTGGAAAAATTTGTTTATGTTAAATATCTAATTTTTTCTACAAATTAAAATTATAATGGAAATAAATAAAGAAATGTGATAGAGTAAAGTGCATACCGACAAAAAATATTTATAAATATATTAAAAACTTTACTTTTTAGCATAGGTATATAAAAACTAGCGTCCGACCGAATATTCGGTTTCGGTTTCGGCCCAAATAAGTGGTTTCGGTTTCGGTTTCAGTTTCGGTGAAAAAATGGCCGAACGGCCGAAACCGAAACTTTCTAGAATATTTTTTATATTTTATTCTGTAGCAGATGTATAGTGAAAGGCGGAGTAATTTAGATGCTACCAACAATAAACTTTTGTTTTTAGCATATATTATTAAATTATTTAATTTTGAATATTTGCGAGTAAGGTAATTTTTTATTTTTTTTTTAAATGAATAAATTGTTTTTATTAATAAGTATTTATTTATTAATGTTATGTTTGTTTGTTTGTTCTTTATTTACTTAATGTAAAATTCGTTTGTTGAAACAAAGTGCTTGATATGGTGATTTTTATTTCAACTAGAATGTTTCGGTTTCGGCCGAATATTAAAAAAAACCGAAATTCGGTTTCGGCCCAAAAAAGATGTTTCGGTCGGACACTAATAAAAACAAATATCATAGATCGTACTTTGTATGTTCCTTTAGATCTTATTTCAAACAAAATAAATAAATAATAAATAAATTAATTAATTAAAAATTTTTTTATCAAAGGTTATGTTTTTAATACTTTAAAGTTTTTCTGATAATAACCTGATCACACCTTTTTAACTAAAACTGAGTAAACTGTTGATTTGTATGTAATTTACGGTTACTTTCAAGTTATCAATGTTTTGGACATGTGGAAAAATTTTTTGCAGCACAGTGTAATATGGCTAATCGGATTTAAATATCAACCAGAGGGTGTGTGAATATTAATTTTAAATTACCATTAAAGTGTACACTGAAAAAAATCCATCATGTGTAAGCTATACAATTCTCTTATTGCAGAAGCCAGTTTCAACTATCTGAAAGTGAACGCTGCGATTTAAGTTACTTCAGATATCGCTGACCAAACTGAGTTCCTTAGACATCTTAAGAAGCCATATACGATTTGTTTAATAATTTACTAAGATCAACTAAATTTCATCGGTGTACTCGTGTCTACTCCTGCGCTGTCAAAGTGCTCCATTTCCAGTAGACACTGCAATTATGTGAGCGACACATTGAACCGCAGAGACAACCGATTCCCGCAAAGTTTCGGCAACTTTTCGCACCCTATCATTACTTCTGCTTGACAAGTTTTCATAAAGTACAAGTCGGATTTACCCTTTCTGCGCCGCGCCAGCGCTGCTGTTGCTGGCATTAATTTTAATCCTATTTGTCTGCCAAGTAATTATGACATTTGAAAATGCCTTTTAAAACGTTCGACCTCAGCAGTGGAACGCTGAGGATGCTGCTGCGGTTGGGTTGGCAGACGACTTTTCTAGCTCGGCCGGCGGTGGGGGACGTGCCGCGGCGACAATGTTGTTGTGGCAGTGATAATGAGGTTGGTGACGGTGCCGCCGATGCGTGTGGTGGCGCTGACAGTTGTCACACCCCGCACAAACTTGCTGCGCTTTCGTCATTGTTGGCGTGTTCGCATTTAATCGGTTTGTTTGTGACATTTGTATTGCGTTATTGCTGCAGACTGTGCGCCGACAAATGCCGAGCTCGACGACTGATGAAGACGACAGGATAATGACGCCGTTGAATTTCAGCATTTCGTTGGCAAAGTTTTTGCGTTGGCATTCTTTCTGTTGCGGTCGATTTGTAAAGAAGAATGGCAAAGCCAGCACTCAGTCAAGCATCCCTGGCGGTAGCGCTCGCTGCGGCTCGGTGGGTGTGGCTCGTTTTGGTTGCGGCTGTGGCCGTTGTTTGCGCTCTGCTGCTTCACTGACGCATGCAAGGCGTGGATGGGTAGCTGCTTCGGTTGAGTTGGGCCGGGGGTGGTGGGGTGGTGTCTGCCTAAGTGCTCTCAAACAAAAAGAACACATTTACCCGATTTCCTTCCCCCATTCTGTGCGCTATTTTTTGGCATTTGTCCCATTGCCGTCGTCAACACCGTCGCCGTCACCATCGCTGTCGAGTGTGAATTGTAATTACAGTGAAATCGGCTTTTAGCACTTGCTACCGCTGCCCATTTGGGAAGGGTGACTGCTGACTGCTGCGCACAGCCTCAGCCGTGTTCGAGTGCGCAGACATATTTCGCCACTTCCGCAGACGCCGCAGTTCTGCGTATTCGCGCAAATTACTGATTTTCTCACATGTCGTGAAATTCTTTTCACATTTTCTGCATAATTGGCCGCTGACGGGCGTTGTCGGATTGTCTGTCCCGCGCCCCTCATTGTCGCTCAAACGAATATATGAATTTTGACAGCGTTCGTCGAGTGCGCGTCAACAATGCGCGTGCGGATCGGCTGGACGGGCGAGGTGGGTGCGAGGCTGAGTGGGTGGGCGGTGCCCCGCGTTGCTGTCGGAAATTGCGGTTAACCCAAATTATAGGTTGGCCCAGCCAGCGTAAATCGGTTTCGGGCAATTGCAATCAAACATGTTGCTGACAAACTCATTTGCTGGCAACGTAATGTGGTCTGGAATTGTGTTTTGATGGCGTTTTGTGGATTAATATGATTAAATCGAGTTGTTTTGCTTAAGATGAACATTGTCATTAAACATTCATTTAAACTAATTGGAATTTGTGTGAATTTGGTGGGGAAAAATCAGAATTTAGGATGAAAAGATTATAGAGTTTAAAGTAGAGAGAGTTGACAACCATTTCCGGTTTGTCTCACTAAAAGTCTTTAGCCACTCTTGAATGAATTATTTAAAAGAAATAGCGGGAGAAATGCTTAGGAGTCTATAGTGATAACCTCATCGTGCTAAATTTTGCGGAGAATACACATTAATCTTCAGGAAAGTGTAATAATAAAAAATTAATACAAAGATTGAGCTGAGTCCTTGTTAGCAGAATGAAACAAGCATTTGCTCAAATTATATGTTAATTATCTCAGTGCCCAAGCCATAAAACTGCCACAATCTGGCAATCAGCGGATCAGCGAATAACTGGAACTGCAGCCAAAAAATTGAATTCGTTAACCTTTCGCAACAGGTTTTTACTGGGGAAAGTTACAATTTTAAATTTTACGTCTTAGGCTTCTATGTGGTTATATTAGCAACATTCCATAAGACATTTTTTAATTTTTATATTCGGACCCTGTATTTTAGAGTGTTTTTCTATGAGAGCAACCACATCGTTGTGGCTGTAATAATTACTTAAACATAAAACTTTTTACGCATAACGAAAATTTGAATATTTCTTCATTTACTTCAGCCAAAATTAAAAAAAAAGAAGTATGTATCTTAATTGAAAGAAAACGTCAAATTAAAAAGTTCTCTATTTTTTTCTGCTTCTTCTTCCTTTACTATGTCAAGATATACCATTAAAAAACCTGTATACTTCTCTTCTTGAAACTTAAATATTCAGTTTATTAATTTCGTATTTTTCCTAAAACTTCAAACTATTCTAAAGACCAACAAAAAATGTATTCTTGCAACCATAGAGGATGCAGACGTCCACAAAGTAGCATTTTGCCATATGGCAACAAAATAGCAAAAGGGTTAAGCACGTACGACAGATCGGATCAGATCCTATGAAAATGACAGGCATAGAGCAGGAGAACTGTTAAATGTTTCGTGTCAAGTCCGAGAAGAAAATGATTTGAATTTCTTCTCAAAATGTAAAAAAAAGTATCTGCGCTTTATAATCGGACTAATCAAAATATACAATCTATGGGGCAGAATGTGACTACTGTGAGTAACATTCATCTGATAAATATATGTACATAAATCTTATAAGACGAATGAATCATAGGTATTTATATATGCAAATCGTGTCTGGAATAGGTAGCAGCAGAGCATTTTCTACGTATGTGTTGTCTTTGTTGGGACTAGTTAGAATATATATTTTGAACTTCAATAAATCAATCAATCTTCTGAGATTCGCTAGAGACAATTTACTTCTACACTACTAGCCACCCTTTTTCTTTTTCAGATTTGTTCTCTTTCTGTTTCTCAGTGTTTTGTACTGTCTTTCCTTTTTCGGGTCTTAGATAGATACAGTTGATCACTCTGACGCTGCTCCAAACATCATCTTCCATTCCAATCTCCAGTTCTTAGCTCTCGCTCGGTATATCGACGACTACATATTGGGAAAGGTCCTTATAAGCAGTTAGTCGTTGGAAGCGCATTCAATTAGCCGCACACCGCACTGTCGGCCACCTTCAAAGCGTTGTTTCCCATGTGTACCTAAGCATAAATGTTTTGACAATTTCATCTGCAATTTTTTCTGCGTTACTCGGACAAGGGGATTAAGATGTTTTCAGACCGGTCAGCACAGCGCCTAATAAAAGAAAATTACCAATTACCCGCATTTACGATCCAAATTGATGAAAATCCTCGTGAACCATTTACGTGGCCGTGTTCGCCGTTGCAGTTGCCATTTGTGGGAAGAAAGCCGATGGCCGACTGCAACTGCAAGTAGTTCAATTCTTTTGCTGCGTTTGTGTTGGTGCTGTGCACACGGGTTCGGTTGGCTGTCGGCAAATCTGCGCAATCGGCTTTGCGGCAATTGTGTAAGTTTGGTGAATTTGTTTAGTATTTTTGAGAATTTGCTTTGAATTTCTGCATCTTTGTTGCATATTTCCAGAAATTACACCTATAATCGGCTGATTGTGTTAGATGTTGCAGGCGGCGGCCGATATTTGCTTGCGGCATGATTTTGTGGTTATGAAAATCAGTGCAGCTGGTTTTATTATGCAAAATGTTTTCATAATTGGCGCGCGTAATGGTGGCAGTTCCTTTTGAGGCAATGTTTCTTTGTGTGTGGCGGCGGTTTTAAATTTGCCAGTGGCTGCAAATTGCAGATAAGTCTTAAAAAATTGGTACTAATGAGAAACGCATTATCGGAATATAAAAAATTGATTTGAAGATTTGAAGTTCGAAACAAGAGTTTAGTTGAGTTTCTACTTAGAGTTGGAGGATTTACTTAACACAGTGTGTGGCCAGTTTGCAGCATTTTTAAAATTACTTACAGTGGACGTCCAATATAACGAATCTTATAACGAATCGTTTAAAAAAATCGTAATTCGTTAAATGGAAAGTTCGTTATACTGGACGTCCACTGTATTTAAAATTTATTGTATGGCAATTATACATTAGAAAATAAATGTGAATTTTCTGTTGGGCTTGACCACTTTTTCGGCGAAATAAAATCCCTCTTTTGCTTTTTCATTTTGCATTTTTTATTTCGAACCACAAAACAAATCTAATATGCTTCGGTGTTTTCAATTTAAAGGGTCGTAAGCTCGAACTTGCGCCTCTTTTTGACGCCTCCGCCAAAGGTTGCCAGTATCCTTGATAAGTATATCCCACCTTTAAGTTAATACTTAATCATATTAAATTTAACCCATACAAGTACCAAATGGAAATCGGTTAAACATTCGACAGTCTAATAAACCAATAAATGTATTTACACCTTCAGTTGCCGTCGGTGCCCGCAGTAAGTGAATGGCAACACCTACGCGCATCCGCCCACTTGGCAGTCGTCCAGCACGACGCGTCGCGCTCTGAGCATGAACTGAAGTTGTTTCATCTTGCATAATCTGCGGTAAGCGGCAGCGATTACAACGCATTGTCCATTGTCCGTTGGCGGATCGCTAGGAAACGTAGAATCCTGGTGACGGCGACCAAGCCGGAATTATGATAATGCAGCGGTCACCCGGCACAGCGTTGGCACTCGAGGGAAACTGGCCAGCTGCGGCTTTGTGTGGGTGTAGCTGTCCCAATACCAGATCCGATTTGCAAATGAGACAATCGTTGGTGCTGTTTGGCCAATAATACAATTGATGTAATCCGGTGAATGGGAACATTGGCCAAGCCGAGTGGCTACCTATATACATACCTACTTACACATGTGCACGCGTGTGTGTGTGTGTGTGTGTGGCCCAAATGCACACAACTGTAACGACTGCTGTTGTTGTTGCCGTAGTACTCGACACATTGGGGCAACTGACTAAATAGAGAGATGAGGCCAAACAACGCATTGCTTGGACGGCACTGCATTCGCTACAATTGGCCTTTGAGACACAATCCAGACAAACTGTCGAACGGCCGACTGGACTTGGCAGTGTTGTTGTTCGTGTGCGCTGAAGAGTAAACACAATCATTTTGTTTATATGGGTTGCCCGCTCGTGTAAGTTGGTCCTTTGTTTGTTTGTGTGTGTGTGTGTGTGTGTGTGTGTGTGTGAGTGGGTTTATAAAAATATTGTTGTAACCTTCTTTTGGCTATAAAGTTCAAAAGGTTTAAAGTATTACCGCCCCGACAAACACCGCTTAAGGGATGTTCCTGATATTCCGCTAGAATTGTTCGCCTTCAAGTCTTCCGCCACCAGCAGTGGATCGCTGCGAAACGCTTGTCGTGCTTAAGCAGCTAATGAATGTGTCTCAGCGCTCAATCGGATTTGCGCTACAACGAATTACAATTTCTTGGCGGCTCCTATCGATTCGGCAGGTCATTGGGTTTTTATTTCCGGTACTGATGATGACTGTCCAAATGTCGGTTGCAGCGTTTGTCTATGAGTTGAACTGTATATTAGTTTAAAAAAAGGCCAATTAAATGGCCTGTTTCGGCGAATACCTAACGGAATGGTATTTTTATTTGGGGAAATCCTAGCATAACTAGCGAATGTGCTAGTATCTTCCAAAAGAAAAAAATTAAAAGGCCCGTCTGTCGGTCCATCTATACGTCGGTCTATCTACATTTCTATCATATATGTATATATGTTTTGGTATATCTTTAACGGCCTTTGGGTGGTAAATATTATTAATGTTTTTTAAAATGTTGATATGAATGAATTTTGGAATGCTTTATTCCAGTCCTACATACTAATTCTAGAAAATTTTAAGCAGTCCTCTCATATGAACATATTTTATGAGATATGGCCCTTTCAATATTAACCCTCGTACAGTCAAATGTCTCATTTCCACTTTCTATTTTCTTTATTTCTCAATTCGCAGCGGCTTTCAACTGGTGATGAAAGAGTTAACTGTAATAATGTGCCCTTCATGTATCAGAGTTTTATATATATTTTCAACTCGAAATGTTTTTGTCATACCTATGTACCTCTTAATACTTCCTTCATGAAACACTCAAAAGATAAACAACTACAGAACTCACTGAAAGAGTGTAACTATTCTGTAGGGCATAAGTATGTCGCCAAGACCGACATAAACACTTTCTTCCTTGTTGCTTGTAGTTTGTGCCATAGTTATGCGCATTGCGAATTTCGCACTGCCAACAACTCAATGGACAAGTTTGCGCGCAATTAGGCGAATTTTCGCCTTTGTTGTACTTGCAGCCGGTTTTCTCATTCTTTTGATCCTCTCTGGTCGTAAATCTGTGCGGCCAACCATTCAAACTGTCTCTCTGCCTGTCTGTCCGTCGCTCGGTGCCTATTGTCCGGCTTCAGTTAGTGCGTTTAAATAGATTAACCGCCTTGCAATTTATTTCTGCTTTATCTGCTCCCGAAAGATCGCGTACGATGCGTTCGTATGTGGGCACATCCGCTTTTCAGATTTGCCAGCAATTATGTGTGCTCCTTGTATTGTTCGGGCGTAGTGCGTAATTTTATGATCCTTAGTAAATTAGTCCATTAAGAGGTTAACTCGCCGTAACACCCGCAAATTAGAACTCTTTGCTTTACGAACAAGACGCTTAGCTAAAGTGTGTCTTTGACAACGGTTGATGTGGTAGAGTTGCATGTTGGGTCAAGAAATACTTAGAGCAGATAGTGAGCGTATGAAGCGTTTCAATCACTACAAAAAAGATCAAATAATATTTATGTTATGTTAATTTATGTTATGTGGGCCACAAATATGCATCACAAATGACTGAACAATCCATGTTTAATAAATTACATCCTAATAGGACACTGACAGTAGTTGAAGACTCAATCGTACTATGCGCCTCGAATTAACAGCCTCGCTGCCTCCGAAAGTTTTTATTGATCTTAAGGCCCTGACAAACTTAAGTAAGGCTGTTTTCCAGGGACTTAACTATTATAAGTTGTTTAAGAAAATAATTGCAGTGTAACTATTACAATGCAACATAAACTTTATTTGTTGATTATAATTATTATTTGCGACAATTAATTTTTACGTTGCGTAATAACTGTTATGAGAAACACATTTAATTTTCGTTCTCGATAATAATATTATTTTGGGATTTTTTTGTTTACGTTGCTTCCTAACTTTTATTTATGACTTTTGTTATTTACGTCGCCGATAACTATTATTTTGAGACATTTTGTTTTACGTTGCTTCATAACTTTTATGAAATAAATTTTTTTTTTACGTTGCCTTATCACATTTTGAGTATGAATTGATTTTTAATTGTTTATTTGTTAGTGGAAACTATGTTTCTGCGGTTAATTTGCGTTTGTCAATTTAAAACAATTAAAAATCAATTCATATCCAAAATGTGGTAATTCAACGTAAACAAATTTTTTTTTCAAAATAATAGTTATCGGCCACGTAAATGAAAAAAAATATAAATAAAAGTTATGGAGCAACGTGAAAAAATTTAAATTAAAAAAGTCATAAATAAAAGTTATGAAGCAATGTAAAAAACAAAAATCCCAAAATAATAATTATCGACAACGAAAAATATATTTGTTACTTATAAGAGTTATTATGCAACTCAAAAATATTTATTACATGATAATAGTTATAGGCGACGTAAACAATTTCTTATTGGGAATATTTATTACAAAGCAATAATTATAGAAATTTCTTAAATTAGGGCAATTTTTTTATTCCCAAAAATATGGATAATAATTATTTTAGGTCTCTGCTGTTTTCTGGTAGACCATTCTTTTGTTCCGCAGTCTGAACTATTAAGGTTTCGGTTTAAGTTAGGTTAGAGTTCACACAGTACGGGACCCACTTGCACACAGAGACCTGGACGATCCATTATAAACCATTTTATCTGAGCAGCAGAAGCAGGTTGAATTTAATTTTGTCATAATTCTTGATCTCAGTAAAAGGAGTTGGTGTTCCTATAGTTAGTGGCACAAGAAAGTTTCATTCTCTACTACTTCTCCACTCCACAGCTTCTGAAGTCATGTTGAACGAGAGTTGTCGTTTCATGTCCCAGAGTCCAGTGACATTTAGTCCAATTAGCTGACTTATTGAACAATGCGCCAAACATTTTAAAAACTTTAAATAACTTAATAGACAAAAGATATATCGCCTATTGTTGTTCATTAGCAGAGCTCGCAAATGTCAAAAAAATTCAGTGGATCCAGAGATATGTTTGGTTTTAATGTAATTGTAATGTAATGTTGTAATCATTTCATTGCGGTTCATCAAATATCGCATAAAATGTTTAGTTCGCTTAAATTCCATTATGTTTAGATTAGAACTGATTTAATTAAGCTAAAAATGTCTTCTTTTTTTACGCTCGCTGCCATTTGTTAACTCGAATATGTTGTCTCGTAAATATGTATGCAACTAAATATGTAAGCAATATGATTGCAAAAGCCAAACACGCTCAATGTGGCCATTTTATATGCCATTTTCAATTTGACACAACCTTCAGCTCTAATTGGAATAAGCGGAATAATATTGCCTTCACTTTGACATTGGGCGGGGGCACCTATGTGTGTACGTGTGTGTGTGCTTTATCGTACGGTAGCGACACTTGTTGTGTACATATTGTTGTATGTACACACATGAGCTGAAACATACTCGTATTTATGTATATACTTATTTACCTTGATAATGGCCTTTTATACATTTGTATATGTACAAAGCTGTGTATTTATGTGGTGTCATGTAAGCGCTGAAAAGTGCATGTGTGGGCGTGTGCGCTCAAGTTGCTGCTGAGTGTATGTAAATATGTACATACAGTTGATGCGGCCACTGATGTAGTCGGTGTACAGTAAATACACTAAAATGGCACGTCAATTGCAGCAAACTGGACAGTCAGTTTGTGTGCTAAAATGTGCAACGGCCATTTTAGTAACAAAAACCAAATTAAATTAATTTAAAGCAATTGTTGTTGTAGGTGATGCTAAAGCGGTTGAATGGCAACGATGCAAATGGAACTTGACTGCTGTTTTTTGTAGTTTGTTTTTATTGTAATTTGCATTGCAACGGCATCAAAGGAAAACAGTCAACTTGTAGAGGATTAAATGTTCTTTGAACGGAGCTACTTTTTTCACTACTATGAAGATGTTACAGAGCGAGGCTGTGTAGACTAAGAAAAATTACAGTTTCTGCCATCGCTGAATTTGAATTTTTACCGCAAGAGACCCAATCACTGGTTTGGTTTACAAATTTGGTATATGGGGCATTTCACGTCAAGCGGACAATCCAAAAAAAGTGAGGTCATGAATTTTGTTTATATTCTGGTCAGTTATACTTCTAGTAGACGTGGATGTGTACACCCAATTTTTTTATCGTATGATGTTTTTTTGCTGAGTTATGAGCTTCTAAAAATTGACTAAACAGAAAGTAATGCATTTTTGGATGCTTATTATCTGTATCAATTAATTTGTAAAAAAAACTAAAAAGTATTGTTTCTTATAGGAAAAAAGTTGTTGTTTTTTTTATTTTTGTCGAATTCTAAATTTTAATTTTTTTTACGTATAGTAAACCGGAAGTGAAAATTTGAAATCGATGTTTGAGTAACTTCGACACTTTTTTTTTTAATTATTTTAACGTAAATTAAAGCTTCAAATGTACTCATTCTCCACAAAAAAAATTAAAACGTGATCTCCAACCGTTTAAGACTTAGAGCACATTTTAATGTAAAAATCCATTATTTTTAGCTATGTGTATGTACTGTATGTGCTCTAAGTCTTAAACGGTTGGAGAAAACGTTTTAATTTTTTTTGTGGAGAATGAGTACATTTAAAGCTTTAATTTACGTTAAAATAAAAAAAAAAAAGGTGACGAAGTTACTCAAATATCGATTTCAAATTTTCACTTCCGGTTTACTATACGTAAAAAAAATTAAAATTTAGAATTCGACAAAAACAAAAAAACAACAACTTTTTTCCTATAAGAAACAATACTTTTTAGTTTTTTTTACAAATTAATTGATACAGATAATAAGCATCCAAAAATGCATTACTTTCTGTTTAGTCAATTTTTAGAAGCTCATAACTCAGCAAAAAAACATCATACGATAAAAAAATTGGGTGTACACATCCACGTCTACTAGAAGTATAACTGACCAGAATATAAACAAAATTCATTTTTTTGGGATGTCCGCTTGACGTGAAATGCCCCATATAATGCTTGAGCGGGCTTAGTGAAACAATGAGATACATAAAAATGAATTTCCCTTTTCTGCAAAAATGTGATGACATAAAACAAAGAAAGAGTGCATCTCACCCTCCTTTCCCTGTCATTCTTCCTATGGGTATGGCATCAGACCATTCAGTTAAGCCGACTGTCTGTAGGTCTTTCACTTGCATCAGACTTGAGATCTTTGGCACTGGGAGGATAAAATATGTCCTGAATGTAGCTAGATTTCTCGAATATATTTAAGATGTGTGATAACGAAACCCGATTGCAGTGCAATGGACGCACTAAAAAAACATCACTTCTAGGTTTCTCGTAGGATTTTTTATTATTTTTATTTATAGTATATATTCAGTCTACAATTGAATTTTGGATTATTAGGTAATATTCAATGTCTGTAGCGTTTTTATTTAGCTCCAGCTGTTATTATTTTAAACATTTCTTATGCGACAAAAATCAAAAAATTTCAAAACACACGAAAAAATTGATATACTCGCAAAATTAGGGAAGTATTAAATTTTTATATCCTAAACTAATAAAGTTAGAAGGACGAAATTGAAGGATGTGGTAGTGAACATACTAGTCCTTAAGATATATTTAAAAAAAAAAAAACGATTGGAAATTTCCAAGGATATTCAAGAATAAAGTTTTTAAAGGACATTTTCAATACCTCTCCGTCCTTTTGCACCAAAACATTAAATTTTCTAAGATTGTAAGGATTTTCATCTTTCATTTGTTACCCATATTGCTATTCTACAATGCGCTCAATTTTTAAAATAATTTTTTAAAATAAACATGTCCTTGAAATTTCAAAGTCCTTTAAAAAAATCCGGACGTCAGAGAGAAAAACTAAAAACGCAGTTTTACTACATTTGGCCCCTAGTTTTGCGAGTATATCGATTTTTTCGTGTGTAAAATTTGTTGTCGCACGGTGTTATCTTTCATAGATAATTATGGAGATTTTTTTGAGTTTTGTTTTAGGATAGCATAGATCGCTAAGGACCTTACGAGTATTTCAGGATCTGCAGCAGTGGATCTAATCAATTTTTTACGACAAATTATCGCTTGAAATTTTTCGCCAACACAATAACAAAGTTCTGAAATAGGTTCCGCTCAATTCTTACTACTTGGCTCAAGTCCTTCAGATACGAATTATTTATTTGCTTTTGCATCGCTGTCGCTACTCTTTCCCTACCCTACTTTATTGTGTTGTCTTTGCATTTAGGGCCATGTCCAGTCAGCAAAAATGACATCCACTCTGCCTTTTTGGTGAAAATAGTGGTTCGTAGTATTTTTTTCGAGGCACACTGAATGCCATCAACATCATGAATAATAAAATGAATGCACTCGCTTCAGCTTCAGCTGCTTGCACATTGCACGCGAAGCAGGAAACCTCCATAGCTCGCAGCTTTGGTTGGCGCCTCAACCTGAAGCAACATTTCATACATATTCACATTCATGTTGTATATATATGTAATGTGTGCGTAGCAACGCAAAGAGACATGTCAAGCTGCAATTTGTTTGTAAAGATTTGAGCTCTTTTTACTCTGCAGCAGCAACCCTAAAAGCCAAACAAGTCACGCTCAAGTGGGAGGTTTAGGTGCCTGTCATAAAAATTCTAAAGAATCTAAAGCAAAGCACAAATGAAATGCGGGAGCAGCCGGCGGCGGTGCCATTTCAGCAGCAACTGGCAGCAGTTGTGCCGCGAACGCCGCTGCCGCGCAACAACTCGTCGTCGACGGTGTGGTGGCAGCGGCAGCTGCTGCTCGTTATTATTCTCTAATAAAGTGCAAAACACCATAAAATCCTGCCCAGTTGTTGCTCCACACACACACACACATAATGGGCGACTTGTGTGAGTGTGTGTGTGTGTGTGTGAAGAGCCCAAAGCATTTGTTGGCGTAGGAGTGGGCCGTGGGTTTATGTTTAATAAATGAAAAAGGACTCGCTCACACACACACACAAACACGCAATGGCGCGCTCGCTTTCAATGGTCACAACTGCTGCCTTTTAGCTACCCGAAAAAATAGCAACAGCAGCCGCAGCAACAACAGCGCCAACAAACATGGCTCTATTTATAAGCACGCTGTGCTCTATGTATGGGTGTACATCTGCTTTTGCGTGTGTGCGTGTGTGTGTGTGTGTGTTTACATAAATATTTTATGGGCGGGATTTGAAATTGCTGCCCGCACTGCACTGCTCGGCTCGACGCGGCACATTCCAATTCGACATTTTGCGTCCGTCATCTGTCATAATAAATGCGATGCGCTGTTTGAGCAGCGCACACACATTCAGCGCACCTCATCATCACTTTCGTCAGCCTCATGATTAACATCATTATCACGCTGGCCGACTTCGTGATCATCGCCATGCCCGCGCCGCAGTTAATCCTTAAATACACAACAAATAAATGCTCGCCCAAAACGGTCCTTTTCGCTGTTGGCTGTCGCGCTGGCTGTCCCGCTCGCACGGCCGTCCCTTCGATTGGCACTTCGCAGGGGTGGTTCCGTGCGTCCTCGTCGACGCTCTCTTTCCGGCCTCTGGCTCTGCAGCCAGACAAATATTCGTCCTTGCGTGGCTGCGTTCTCATATAGCTAGGCGCTTGCTCCTTTCGCAGCCGCGTTGCTCATCCTTTTTGGCTGGCTGGAGTTGCCGCAGCCATTCTCCGGCCACCACCTTTCGCAGCTAAACGGCTCGCACTTTTGTGAAGACCCGTGGCACAGTTGGATTTCATTCCACTTCGATCGCTGTTCGTGTGACGACGTTTTCTGTTTGTGCGTTTACGCTTTTCTCTCGCCAATAAGGTGGACTCCTTGTGGACGTTTGTGCACTTTACGTTCGTTCGCAAAGACTTTTTGGAGTGTTCACTTTTCGTTTTGTCGGCCACTCGAGCACAGCCATTCGGATTTGATCAAATTGTGTGTGTGCGTGTAGTTGTGTGCGCGTACATGGCTCTGAAGGTGGACTTTAAAGTGAAAGCTTGAAACGCGGTTTCTTGTTCATCGTTAATGAGAAAAACCAAAAAAAAAAATTCTGAAAGTTTTCAGTTACACAAAACAGCATTAAAGCGAATGGTGCAGGCAATTTGTGCGAATTGCATACGGAATTTTTGGATACAGCACGGCAGTTTCTAATAATGGTGTATTTTGTACGTATTTGAATTGAACGTAAATTTAATCAAAATATTTCTTAATTGCATGGAGACAAATTTACTCTGAAGTGGGTGCTTGGGTTGCAAATTAAAGACGGTGCAAGGAAATCCAATGACTCAATGTTCTTTTAGTTAAAATTGTCTTCCAATAGTGTCAACTACTCGAATGAAGCCAAAAAGGGAAACTTTTAGGATTACTTACACTACGAAAACCAATCAAACTTTCAAAAGTTCAACATACAGGGTATGTCCCTACAAATGATCGAACATTGAATTGATCTGACGGATATGTCAAGGAGGAGTAAAAAGTGAAATAACGAATCTAAAGGCGTGTTTATAAATACTGAAAATTAAATAAGCCAGAGTGCCGTCGGTCTCTTGTATACTTAACCCTTTCGCTACAGGTTTTTACTGGGGAAAGTTACAATTTAAAATTTTACGTCTTAGGCTTCTATGTGGTTATATTAGCAATATTCCATAAGACATTTTTAAATTTTTATACTCGGACCCTGTATTTTAGAGAGCAACCACATCGTTGTGGCTGTAATAATTACTTAAACATTAAACGTTTTACGCATAACGAAAATTTGAATATTTCTTCATTTACTTCAGCCAAAATTAAAAAAAAAGTATCCAAATTGAAAGAAAACGTCAAATTAAAAAGTTCTCTAATTTTTGCTGCTTCTTCTTCCTTTACTATGTCAAGATATACCATTAAAAAAAGTCTATACTTCTCTTCTTTAAACTTAAATATTCAGTTTATTAATTTCGTATTTTTCCTAAAACTTCAAACTATTCTAAAGACCAACAAAAAAATGTATTCTTGCAACCATAGAGGATGCAGGCGTCCAAAAAGTAGCACGTTGCCATATGGCAACAAAATAGCGAAAGGGTTAATAAAAATATCGTTTTGGCAAAAATAGCAAAAATAGCATCAAATATTGATTGCTTTTGCTTTGGGTAAACTTGTAAAAATTGAATAAAATTTAAAGAAATATGACAAAAATAATTAATAGCCTTTATTTGAAATAAGGTTAGGTTTATTTTAAATAAGGTTGGTCAAAGGATGCGCAGGTCCTTAGCGACACATCTACGAATATCCGTGCGCACTAGTAAATCAATAATAGAATTCAGTGACACGTCTTTGAGGTTCGTGCAACTTCGAATCCTTAGCTGGCTTTTAGTTTGAAAGTTGGGACACTTTTGTACTGCATTATTGAGTTAGAAACCTCAACTCGAACTTATTGTTTGAAATATTTCCACTATTTTCACTGTGGATAGATTTCCATTAGTTCACTTCTAGAGTCTTGAAGAACTTTCTCTAGTCCTGCACAAGAAATCTCAAGCAGTTTCTGTTTGTTTGTTGACCAATAGGGTCCCAGTTGTGTCTATCTTCAGTGCGTTACTGCTTTTGTAATGCTTTGTTTTTATGTTTGATCTGCTTCTCGATAGAAGCGGCTCATTTTTGTACCACAATGAACTTTAATTTGTTTTTCCTAATTCTTTCGCCGAATAGATAAGTTCCCATTCGTAAGAAAGTAATTCGGTAAAGAACATAAAGAGATGTGTGAAAATTATTCTAGCTATTTCTTTTATTTTTTGATTGGTTAAAACTCTTAAGGTATCATGGCACGTTAGAAAGGGAAATTTTTAATGATTTACAAAATTATTTATTTTTCAGCTCCTTTATTATCAATCTTTTTGAAACACAAACACAAACAAAAACACATCCTCCATTACGGACACTTAATCTCCGGATTGGCTAATCTGAAACAAAAAAACAAAAAAGATTCATAATTATTAAGCTTTCGGGCACAGGAATTCACCAGAAAAAAAAACCGCTAAAAATAAAAAGATAGGAGCTTTTTGAAAAAAGTGTCAAAAATTGACTGCGTTTTTCACCTTTCTTTCTTCCCAGAAAAAGTACTTTAAATTAAAAATTTTTCTTCAATATTGTGGTGGATTCTTGTAAAAAATAAGTTAATAAAAAGAACTAAAAAAATTATTTTTAAATCGGTCGAGCCAAAAAGGTCAAAAAGATTGATAATAAAGGAGCTGAAAAATAAATAATTTTGTAAATCATTAAAAATTCCCCTTTCTAACGTGCCATGATACCTTAAACATTATACTGCTCATTCTTATCAATCATAAAATCCTTTTGAGCTTGAAATTTTGTGAAATCAAATTGAATCACATATTAAATAATATACATGAAATGTTTATAAGTTACGACCATGGCTGCAAGTTTCAAAATTGATTAAATTGCTACAAGTGCCAATTTTGTCGCTTCCCAATTGAAGCAATTCGTTCGTGCAATATTTTGTCAACTTTCCTCGGCACAACTACTCGCAAGGGCCACTTGAGACCCGCCGAACGACACAAGCTCAGCCACAAGAAATTGACCCACTCATGCGAGAAATCGAGTTAATTAAAACGAAACCGTTTACGTGAGTCTTGAAAATCACAGCATCGCCGAGTAGAAATGCGCCGTCTAATCGGAGTTGAATCGGCAGGCGGCGGCGGAAGTGGCACATTACGCGCGGCGAAAGACCCGCAAGACGCTGGTGGCACGGCGAATCGCAGTGCGAAAGAAGGAAGTGAGTTTTTACACTTGCAGTCAAGTGTAAAGCAATCGAATAAGGACGCGGTTTGTAAACAGCACAAGACCACCAAAGTCCTTGGGGAAACGCACACCAAGTTGAAAGCGTTGAAAGCGTTTGCGCAATCACAGCAAAGTTGAGTGATTTGCCGCCATATGCTGGGAAATATGCAAAGTATGTTGACAATAAGTTGAGCGGGAAGGGGGAGGGGCCTGGCGCGGGTTCAGAACTCTGGCAGTACGCGAGCTTGGCCAGCTGGAAGGTGTGCGCGCAATGCGGCTGGGCTTTGTTTGGGCCGAACAACAGCGGCGCGAGTTGAGCCAGAAACGCTCGGCGTTTGCGACAAAAGCGGAGCACTGTGCCAGCGCTGCACATTGTGCGGATGCACTCGAGTGTGTCCGAAAGCGTTCAATTAATTTCGCGGCGCAGCGAGCACGGGCTGCCAATACGTTTCAGCCGGCTGCGCTTCGCATGCAAATTGCGTCTTGCCGCAGACAAATCGCAATGAAAATATTTGCGGTTGCGTGCTGGCTGCACAATGGATCAATCGTCGTTCGACGTGCGACGTTACCCTTTCGATGCGTAGCGATGGTGTCCTGCCGGCGGGAAAATCGAATGAATGAAATCGAACCGCTCGTCGGCAGGGCTGTTGTTTGCGTATGCACAAAATCAAAGGCCGCCCGGCTAGTGGGGCGTGTCTGGCGCGCAAATTAAAAGCGCGCTGCGATTGTTTGCACGCATTTGTTGCACTCGAGTGCGCTTCTGTGGCGGAAGTGCGCGAATGCGCAACACAGCGGTTAGTCGCCTGCCACAATGCCGCAGCGCTTGTGGACGGCGGCTGGATTTGGCGCGTCGCGGGGTTGCGGCCGCAAATAATGGAATTAACGTATGCGTTTTTAATTGATAACCCGTTGTGTGTTTTGGCCCGATCGGCACTAATAATCCTTGTCTTGTTCTTCTCGTTTCTCCCAACAGAGTCCGCGTGGCATGCAACCGTGTAGTCCATCGGGTGTTATCGCTGTGATGCCGCCATCGAAGAGTCCCACCATGGAAACCGCTGCTGGCCAGAGAGCGGCCGCCGAGGCCGTTCAGCCGCATGGCAAGGAAACCGCGCCCGCGCCTACACACACACCCACGCCCACAACAACGGAAGCGCCAACGTCAACGCCAGCACCGCCGCCTCACTCGCCTGTTGGCAGTGTTGTTGCAATGCATACAGCAACAACAACCACAATGCCCAGTGCCACAAATTTGTCCACCAACACGCGCAACTGTCAGCTGAAGTTCTCCATTGCGAAGATCATGGAGCCCGACCAGCGTTCGAACGCCACCACGCACGAGGACTCGGAGCGTTCGTGCAGCCCCATCGAGGTAATAGGCGAGGAGTGCGAGACGGAGCATGCGGAGCGCAGCGAGGGTGCGCCAGCTGGCGTCTGCAACAGTAGCACCACAGCCGCCGAGAACTACGACTCTGCCTTCAAGAAGTATGTGCCGTCGTCGACGAATGCCGCTGTGCAGCAGTTCGTCAACACGCGCCACCAGGAATTGATCTCGCAGTACCCGCTGCTGTACTACGCGCCGAATCAGCTAATGTGCGCCGCCGCCGCCGCCCAGTACGCCGCGCTCACCGCTGCGCAACAGCAATCGTTGCTGGCCAGCACCGCGGGCGCGGCACATCTCAGCAGCTTCACTGCCTCGCTGAACAGCCTGCACACGCAGTCGCTGCGCCGCAATCTCGGCGCGTCCGGACATCATTTGGCGGCCGCTGCAGCAGCTGCTGCGGCAGCACAGGCGCAAGCCCAGCAAGTACACCATCAGGCCTTAGTGAACGCTCATCCGCAGCTGCAGCAGACGCTGGAGAAGACGACGCTGCAGCAGCAGAAGGCACGCGACAGCGGCGGCCCCTATCACGGTCTGAAGCGCAAGCATATGGCAGCGGCCGCTTCGGCAGCAGCGAACTCGGGCGAGCTCGCGCTGTCCACGGCACCTGTCGCCAGTGCGCGTCGGGCACGCTCGCCGTCACCCAACTCTCTCGATGACAGCCCCGGCTCGGCCGCGGGCAAGCAAAAGACCTTCTCGTGCCTCGAGTGCGGCAAGGTCTTCAACGCCCACTACAACCTCACGCGCCACATGCCGGTGCACACTGGCGCGCGGCCCTTCGTTTGCAAGGTTTGCGGCAAGGGGTTTCGCCAGGCGTCGACGCTGTGCCGCCACAAGATCATACACACCGCCGAGAAGCCGCACAAGTGCCAGACCTGCGGCAAGGCGTTCAACCGCTCCTCGACCCTGAACACGCACACGCGCATCCACGCCGGCTACAAGCCGTTTGTGTGCGAGTACTGCGGCAAGGGTTTCCACCAGAAGGGCAACTACAAAAACCACAAGCTGACGCACAGCGGCGAGAAGGCGTACAAGTGCAACATCTGCAACAAGGCCTTCCACCAGATCTACAATCTCACCTTCCACATGCACACCCACAACGACAAGAAGCCCTACACGTGCAAGGTGTGCGCCAAGGGCTTCTGCCGCAACTTCGACCTCAAGAAGCACATGCGGAAGCTGCACGAGCTGGGCGGCGGTCCACTGGACGACGACTCGCCGCCGAGCTACGAGCGGCGGCGCGAGTACACACGCCGTGAGCCGCCGCACAGCTACCACCAGCACCAGCATCGCCGCCATCATCACCACCCCAGCGAACTGACGCCCGATTCCTCCGCCGGCAGTCTGTCTCCACCGATCAACGTGACCACCCCGCCGCTGTCGAGCGGCGGTGGCGATGCCAGCAACTCCGCCTGGAACACGAGCCAGTATCAGACGCTAACCGCCAGCCAGCCAGCACAGCACTACCCGCATCCCATGCTACCGCAGCCACCCGGCGGCTTTCGCGCTGCTTCCTCCGAGTACTCGGCCAGCTCGGCGTTCATACACCTGGCCGGCGCCGCCTCGGCCGGCGGCAGTGGCGCCCCGAGCGGCGGCAGCGGCGCAACGCAGATGATCTCCGCGCACCACCACCACCACCATCACCAGCAGCGCCTCTCCGCTGCCGCCGCCGTCTCCGCCATGGACAACGTGCCCTTCATAGCCAAAGTGTTCTGACAGCGATACTACGCCGACAGCCTGGCCACGACGGCCACCGCCACCACGCTGACCGCCTCGAAGAGCATCCTCATCGACTGACTGCAGTTTGTGGCCGCCGCCGCAGCGGCAACGGCCAGCTCCAGTTTGCCGACGCTGCTGGCACAAACTCCGAACGAGCGCGACGAAGAGGACGAGGAGGAGCAGAGCTGCTTCCTGGACGCCACTAATGAGCTGACGGAAATTGCAGTTGAAGCGGCCGAGCAGCGCACGACGCTGGGCAGTGCTGTGCAGGCGCTCAACGGGCTCTTCTAAAGCGGCACATGTGATGGGACGCCGTGAAACGGTTTCAAGCGCGAGTCAACTTACACGTGTGCAATATCCCCCACCCTCCGCCGCACCGGACCACTTATCAGCCCCAGATGACTCACCCATGTACAAATGTGTTTTCCACCCCACGCCTCCCTGCCACCCCCCAGTAGTTAAGCAATGAGTGTGATTTTGCAAACGAATTTACCGTAATTGTTTTGACGCGGACACTTGGATGTGTAGATACATATAGAATTTATATAGCTGATTCGCGTATGGATGTGTGCACCAGATTTCACCATTTGTAAATACAATCGATGTTACCTTCAGATGTACACATATACTTTTACATAATATGTATGTACTAACAATATTATTGTAGTTAGCTCGGCTGCAAAGGAGCGTTCACTGAACTTCATAATTAAGTGGGCGTTCCGGATTTCATTCCTCACTTACGGTTACACGAACAGTTCAATTTACAACAATGACGTAGCGTAGACTTAGTGAAGGTGTAAAATGAGCTTAGTTTAATAAATGAAATTTATATATTACAAAAGTCATATGTATTTGTATAGTAAATCTATATACACTATCTGCATATTGAATTTGTTTAGCGGCTAAGTGATACTGACAATGCGAGCTGAATTGGTCGAGTTGAAATCAAATAAAATCTATAACATTGAAAACAAAAAGGCGTTCATGTTTTGAAGGGTTACTTATTGTGTGTTTAAAAGGTCATCGTCTTCATCGTGGATTTCATGAATTACCGCTGAGTGTCATCGCTTTCGATTTCAGGTAAGGCTTACTAGATCCAATCCGTCCATCTGTCGTAAATCTGCCTTGCTGGGGACGTTAGAATTTCAAGATCAAAGACCATAGAGGAGGTCTTTTCTTTGTACAACTCATTCTTCCATCAAATATATTAACTGAGCCGTTAACTGTGCAAATAAATTAATTGCACTTTTTGAAAAATCTGAAAATCAATTCAAATTCAGAGCACCTCATCTTATATATAAAATTCTCGTGTCACAATGTTTGTTACCATACTCCTCCGAAACGGCTTGACCGATTTTTATGAAATTTTACATGCATATTCAGTAGGTCTGAGAATCGGCTACTATTAGTGTCCGACCGAATATACGGTTTCGGTTTCGGCCCAAATAAGTGGTTTCGGTTTCGGTTTTAATTTCGGCCAAAAAATGGCCGAATAGCCGAAACCGAAACTTTCTAGAATATTTTTTACATTTTATTGTGTAGCAGATACATAGTGAAAGGGGGAATAATTTAGATGCCACCAATGTAAATAAACTTCTTTTTTTAGCATATAATATTAAATTATTTAATTTTGAATATTAGCGAGTAAGGTACGAAAGGGTGATTTTTTCATGTTAACGTTTTTAAAAAATTATTAAATTGGTTTTTTTTAATAAGTATTTATTTAGTATTTATTTATTTATGCTATGTTTGTTTGTTTGTTCTTTATTTACTTAATGTAAAATTCGTTTGTTGAAAAAAGTGCTTGATATGGTGATTTTTATTTCAACTAGAAAGTTTCGATTTCGGTTTCGGCCGAATATTAAAAAAAAACCGAATATTCGGTTTCGGTTTCGGCCCAAAAAAGTGGTTTCGGTCGGACACTAGCTACTATCTATTTTTTATACCCCTAAGTGATAAGGGGCGTGGCACATACAAGCAAAATCTTTAAAATTGAATATTCGCCACCTCACGTATTTCATTATAGAAAAAAAACGAAGTTTGCCGGGATGTCATATGTGTCATATGTCATAGGTCATGTTAGTTATATTTATGTGTGTTTTGTAAAGTGAACAGTTCTGTGAAGAGCATCAAATACATTTGCAAGTATGTCCATAAAGGCAGTGATATGGCTGTGTTTAGAGTGGAAAATACCAATGTGAATGCTCCTCCAGTGAATAAAAACGATGAAATAACGCTCTACCAAATTGGTCGGTACATCAGCTCCAATGAAGCTGCTTGGCGTATCTTTAGTTTTCATATTCATGAACGGGATCCAGCAGTTGTTCAGTTAGCCGTCCATCTTGAAAATGGTCAGCGTGTATTTTTCAAAAGATATTCTTTGTTTTTGTAATGGAGATCAAGTATGTTGTGCGAGATGAAGTTCGCTGGGTCAGCTAGTGTATTTATAAAATTAATTAAAATTTCCTGAATAATAAAGATTAACAAAATAAGACGATACAATTTTTTTGGCCATTGAATAAAAAACAATTTAAAAAAACAATATTCATACATATATTTTATCGCATTTATCATCTTTTTGTTTTATGGAGTTGATCGATTTGTGCAAAACTGACAATGGTTTGGAATATGTTCCTCTCGAATGCTTTGCAGTGGATCTCATTGGCCAGTGAATCAGGTTGCCTGATATGAGGTCCTAAAAGTTGTTGTTTCAACCGTCCAGAGATATGGGAACATTTGATTTATTGAGATGTATTATCTATTTATTAAAAAATATAAGTATTTTTAACTAGAAACTCCAATGACGAGGTCCCTAAGTGGACGTTTGACATCATAAAGACGTCAAATCACACCTCATTTGTGCAGTTTTCTCAATTTTTCATGCTGATTGCATACTTTTAGGGATACAAATAATAAATTTTGTCGAAAAATAGGTGTTTAGACCAATTTTAAATTGGATTATTTTCTGAGATCGGAAGATATCGGACGATGTAATTACATAATCCGACAAAAAAAGAATGCTTCTTAAAATAAAAAAAATCCAGGAACATACTTTCACATACTTTTTAGATATTTTCCTCTAAGTTTTGCCAATTTTCAGATTTTTAATTTAGAAAAATATTTTGAATTAAAAGTGAAGTAAACGCCTCAGCTTTGCAAATTTTGAGAAAACATTAAAAGCGAAAATGACCACATCATTTCTTAATCTATATTGAAGCAACTTCTAGGTAACCATGTATTTATACAATTTTTTTACTCAATAGACTAAAAAACAGAAAATATGTGTTTAAATTTTTTTGTGAAAAAAGTTTCAACTTTGAGCCGCTTTTGCAAAGAAACTAATTAATTTTTAGCACAGATTTTTTGGGGTTTTCTTAGTTGGAGTTTTACCTTTCAAATGACATAAAAATCGTTAAATTCTGGGACTATAAATTTTTTGAATTTTGTCTATGGAACGAATTACTGTGCAATGGTCCGAAATGGACTGAGTGCTATGGAAGGCTTGCAGCCTTCCTGCCCACCCTTACATCACATCATCACACATCACATATGGTCACGCTAAGCTCTACCGGATTAAGCAGGGTTATAGCTCGCTATGTTCTACACTCCCTGGCAGGTTTCTTATTGACTCTGCGTTTTTTCAGACAAACGTTACTTCTATATATTTCAGAACTACCAGTAATTTCGAAATAAAACAATTTAGGATCTACAGACATAAATCGAATGTTTATTAGTTGAATCCACGATTGGTTAATTCATATACAGACCACGCTAGTCGCATTCTTGGAGAGATAAGACCGCTTTGACTTCACAAATATATTTGCCGTTCGCTGATATTACAATAAAACCGACTCGAGATTTCTAAAAAATCCTTCAACTGAGTAAATAGATGCACGTGGACGACGTATTAATGCCGGTTTTAGCTCTCTACACTTTTTTCACTGATAGTCGTTTCTGTATTTTTCTCTGCACTTCTTCGCACTTCGCCACTCTGCTCCGCGCAGACGTCATTAAACAGTCCTATTAACCGTTAGATTTGCCACTCTGACCGGCATTGTGGGCAGGGTTAAGTACGAATATGTTAATCATGCGTGCGGCAGTTAGAAGTGCACACAAGCTGCGCACAAAAATAATGCCGCGAAACTGTGGGACGGCCTAAAAAATGCAAATCGCGGCGCATAAGTGAAAGCAATTAATTTTGCATATGGCCCGAACGCGAAGCAACAATGGCCGATAAAACGGCTATTATGCGGAGGCCCAGATGCAGCGCTGCCCACTTGTGGCGCACAGTGTTTATTTAATTAGAGTCGGCGACGGCAGCGCGAAGAGGCGCTCGACAGTCTGACTTACCGGCGCTGCACACGCACACAAAGCGCCAACACATTTATTTGCATTTGGCTTTGATGTTGCATGGGTGGGCGGTGGGCGGTGGGCGAATGTCACTGCGCGCAACAACAACCAACAACGACAACAAAGTGCAAAAGCCAAAAGGTAGAAGATGGAAGATGGAAAACCAAAAGTGCTGCAACCGTAGCGCCCGCAGCACAATGTGTGTGTAGAATATTTATGGGTCTACTTGGGGCCCAACTCAACGCGGCTGCATGTGTACTTGGGCGCTGGAGGTGTACGCCCACTGGGCACTTCAGCTGTAAGTGATATGGAAGACTCGCTATCCAACGCTTTGTCATTGGACTTTCGGTTGGGGCAGTCAAGCGTCGCGCCTGTCTGTCAAAATTGTGCGCGCACTTGTCAAAAATGTCAACTGCTACTCGTGCCGACTACTTTCGCATTGCCCACGAACAATAATGCACTTTTATTTGTGATTTCATTTCATTTATTAATTTTAGGTATTTTTTGTGTGTTTGATGTTGTCGCACTTGAGTGGAAATGTCAAAATTTTTGTCAAAGCAAGTGGCGGCAGCACTTCAATTGACATTTTCGCATTCAGTCGCATTGCCATTCATTAGGACCAACATGCGATCCGGCCGGTGGAAGATGTTGAAAAAGTCATAAATTGTTTATGCAAATTAAATTCATTGACAGCAGCATCGATTCATGGTGCAGCGGCATATGTTGCGGGCTTTCCCCCCACCAGGAAGGCAGCTTAAAGCCCCACACCGCTTTGTGCTGCACGGATGGGAAAAGATAAGTGACAGTGATTTATTTTCAATCTTTGTTGTTGTTACTGAAAGCCAAAGACCCACTTCGAGTGGTGACACATTTTTGACTTTCAACACCGCGTAGGCTTTGAGCTTTGATCCGTAGCGCCCGACGCCTCTTCCAATTGTGCTGCGCCGCGACTGCGTTTGAATGCGTTTAGCAAAATAAAGAAAATGTTTATCGGCGCAAATGTGCTCGGCCCGATTGCATTAAAATAATGAAATACTTTCCAGTCCAGAAGTGCGTGCAAATACAAAGCAGCCGCAACAACAACAAGAGCAGTAGCAGAAGCAGCAGCAGCATCTTCAAGTAGCCAGCAGACGCGCGTCGAACTTTGACTTTGCCCACCCTAACCGCTACACCGCCAGCAACGTCAGCCAAGAGCAGCCCGCTGTGCTTTATTTACGCTACACGCCGCAAGGACAATCAGCAGGACAGCACAAGCTAGCGGCCCGGCTGCTGCGTCAAGTGAACAAAAGCCGCGGCAAGCACAGCGCGGGCGTGCGCGCATTCACTCGATCTCTCGCCGACAATAAGCGCGTCATTGTCATCAGCGTCGTTGAACCACTTCGAGTGTCCTCGAGGCAGTGCTCGCTTGTCTGCTCAACAGCTCGTCCGCTTGTCCGCCCAATGCGGCGGCGCCGTTTGATGATTGCCGCATTCCGCCCAAACGACCAACTGAGTGCTCACATTTCGACATTACTGCAAAGAACAAAAATCAGTTAAAACCGAGCAGGGGGGATGAGCAGGAAGAAGTCGACCTTATTTGCAAATTGACTGCGGCGTTATCTGCGCTTCGGCGCCACCATCGGCCCTCAATGCCGCTGCGGCTATCACATGAGTTTAATGCGTTTCGGCAGCAGCGTGCGGCTTGTGGCTCGTTGTTGACGTGTGTGTGTGTGTGTGTGTGTGGGTGAGTTGAGAGTGCGGACTGCTTTGGTTGGGCGGCGATGCTTCAGCGCTGATAATGCGCTACTCTATGACTTTCCATTTGTGCGCGGCGCCTTTCGAAAACTTCATCTCGCTTTTTGCCAGCTATGCATTGCAATTCCCACACTTTTCTGCTCCTTGCTACTCTGGCTTTAATTCATTTCAAGTGCTGGCGTTAATTAAGGTAATTAATTTCATTGAGTTAACGTGCTCAGATGTTGGATAATGTGCCATAGGCCGTTTTCCAACGATGCAAAGGGCCGGTCTTTAATTAGAACACATATCTGATGTATGAATTTGCAACTGAAGCCATTACAATTTTGTTGGTTGTGGCAATTGCAAGCACAAACGAAGCTATTATGAGAAAAGGAAGTGTTTCTTGAGAATTGTTTTACTTTGAATCGTTTTCTAACGATCGAAATCGTTTCTGTCTTTCACTTTTCACTAGGCGATTCCAATAAAACATTCAACACAATCGACTGTTTTTGGGAAACGTTTATCAAATCGCAGCAAAAATCCTTTCAAACGATTGTTAGATTCTTGACATTACACGAAATCTTATTTTTTGACTGGTATAACAAAATATTAGCAGTTTAAAGCACCATATTCAGTTTTAAACTTGGAATAGATCTTAATATGGGGACTCGAGAGTTAGAGACAGTTGATGATTTCGTTGCTGCTTACTGTTTTAAATATTCTAAAGCATTACTGCCCCATTATTAAAACAAATTAGCCTTATTATTAAAACTAACTACAGTGCAAGCTCGGTATTCGCGACTACCCATTATCGCGACGGCCCGGTTATCGCGACGGCTTAATTTTTATCATTGCAGGCTCTATAATCGCCACAGTTTACGAAAAACGGGGTTCGATTTTCGCGACTTTTATCTGTTTTTTTAATTTTATTACCATAACCATTATTGTCCATAACCAAAAAAGGGTAATCCCCGTCTTTTAGTATATTAACCTTTTTGGATTTTTAAGCCGACAACAGCACTATGTGAACTACGTGATTCAGCTGTTATTTTAAAAAATAATTTGCCAAAAAAGCCACTCAAAATCTCCATTTTCTTTAAAAATGTTTAAAATGTAAATATATCAATACTAACAATTCTAATTTTAAAAATTACATAAAATTTTTCAATAAAATTTTGGATTCTGTTATCGCGAAAATGCAGTTTTCGCGACAGGTCTGGTTTTTAATTAGTCGCGAAAATCGAGCTTGCGCTGTATTAACACCAGAAACACCATTGTGGTCACTTTGATGGTTTCTCATTTTTAAGTATCTGTATTTTCTTTAGTATTTCTATCAACTTTTGCTTTGATGACTTTAATTTTTTTATCGGGTTCTAGAATTAATTCAACAATAAGTGTTCTACAATTACAATTAGCCAAATCCGATGTGTACTTTTCGAGATGTCAGCGGATATAATATGTAGTATGGAAAACTTGCGGTCTTTCTAGTGTTAACTTATCATTATCATTATATGTTTTGATACCAAGTATTAAATGGAGAGTTAGTTTTTGTTACTTCGTTGCCTCTTAGTACCAGCAAGAAGCAAGTGTTCTTAGTTGTTAAGCATCTTTGTTCTAGAACATTTACATTCAACATTATCCAATGCAAATTATGTTGACAGCTTTCCAATGTTCGTGTTGAATGGCAGTTTCTTTAAGCATTGATGACAATCAAAGTTGTGAATATGAAAATAAATTAAAATATATGAAATGTATTACTTTTTTATGCACCTTGGTGAGTTGTTGTTGTTTGATGCCATATTGTGTAAGTAGTTGCCACAGTAATAAAAAACCAAATAAATAAATGGTGCAGCTATCATACCAGCCCCGTTTTGTGACCAGAATTAAATGTTATGTATTGCACTTACATATTTGAATATAAAAATAAATAAAATACATTATGGAAATCAAACTTTGATTTTATCATTTATTATTTATGGCATGCAATTCTTTTATGCACTGTAAAAGATTTGCATTAAAAATTCAGTTTAATACAATTTAAAATTATTCAGCAATACACAATAGATACGGAAAATGGGGTCTCCTATTTGAAAAACCCATCATGATTGAGTTTAAATCAATGTGCAGTTATTGATTAATGATTTGATTAATATACATTGGAATCCAACTAAACATACTTCAGCAATACTTGGACCAAGTTTTGCCGCTGAAATTAAGAAACGACAATTCAGAATGGGGAGTATCCATCTCTTCTTGAACTTTCTAGATCCTAATTTGTTTAATTTTTTAAATAAGTTTTAACACTAGAAAGAACGCAAGTTTTCCATATCTACAAAGACTACATATTATATACGCTGATATCTCGAAAAGTACACATCGGATTTGGCTAATTGCAATTGCAGAACCCTAATTGTAGAACTAATTGTAGAACTCGATAAAAAAATAAAAGTCATCAAAGCAAAAGTTGACTAAAGAAAATACAGATATTTCAAATAAAAGATTATCAAAATTACCGCAATGGTCTTTCTAGTATTAAGGAGTTAGTTTCTTTCAATTGAAAAGTGTTTTGAAGCCAGTAGGAATTAACTTAATATTTATTTTATTATTTCAAAGAAACATTTTTAAGTGTAAGTGCAATTTTCTAAGGAATCATTTACTTCTGCGTTAAGGACTCATTAAATTGTTTATGTTGTGTCAACAATCGTTACTAGCATGTCTCACAAATTGAATGCTATTCATATTTATCTTAAATAAATAAACAAAAACTCTTTGAAAATTATTGGCATAATAACTCGTGTTACTTGGAGCAAAAAAGTATGCATCGATCAACGAGAAATTAAATTCTGCATATCAATTTCGCTGCATGACACGCTCAATAAAATGCACAAAATAATGCCCGACTAAGTCCTTGCATCATCATTGATTTCAAACATTTCATAATCCAATTCCATTGTTCGTTACAAGTAGGCAAGCAACAAAAAAGTAATGCATTAAAATTTCACAAGTGTGGAAAAAATGTCCAAACAAGCATTATCGTTATCACCTCCACGCAGCAAGCAATCGACGCCGTGAGCGCCTTCGCCACAATGAGCGCGCTCACCCCTAAAGCGGCGTCCATTGACAGGGCGACTGCACGTTGTGCGCGCCTGCTCCACTAAACCACCAACGACAATAACAACAACTGTCAGTTGAAGTACTCAGTCGAGCGCAAATTGCAGCGTAATCTCTTCCGGATACGATTACCCGATACGCTGCGCTACCTTCGCATCGGCCACGGACGCAGCTCCGATGCGCGAAGATTTTATGGAATTTGCAGCGCATTGTCTCGCAATCGCTCGTACTCTCCTCCACTCGCGCGGCAATCATATCGCCCCGATGACGCTGATGATCCTTGTGCACATTGTGCGAGACTTGATGCTATTGTTGTTGCTGTTATTGCTGCGCTCATCGCTATTGTTGCGCCCGTAGTGCTGCCGCTGTGACCTATCTCTGCATCGTCCGAAATCTCCTTGCCACATTTTATGTGATTATAATTTTTTAAAAAGCTAAAGAGCAGCAAGTATGAACGCTGCACAACATGAAGAAGAAGAAGAAGACCAATACAGCGCGTCAGCAAGGCAACAAGACACAGGCAACTTCATACGCTGCACTTTCTTTTCAATTATTTTGCAATCAAGTGAAATTCTGCCAAAGCATTCGCAATTTTTTTTGTTTTTTCGTTTTCTTGCTTTTCCATTCTGATGGCGCGCTGACAATGCACGGCACTTAGTGGAGCTGCTCCAAAGGCGCACAGCATGCAACAACTACAGCAGCAACAACAAGGACAACATTGCAATTGTGCTGTTAATTGTGGCATGCTGCTGCGATTTTTCACCCTCGACCCGCATTTCATTTTTTTCTAATTCCTATTATTACGCGTATCTTTTGCGCTTAAGTGTGGCATCACTTTGTCCATTGTCTGCCGATGTGTTGGCGGCTGAAGAGAGGAGGGAATTGCATTTACCTTGGCAGCGCCGATTCTTAATTTTTCATCTTTTGTGTTAAGCTTAAAATTGGAAATTCCTTTTACGTGCAAACTGACGTTTTTGCTTGCAATATGTGTGAGGATTAATGAATGTGAGCGGCCAAGGATCCAGGATTCATCCCCAGGCCATGTGTTGAAAGTGTTTTTCAAGATTTTCGCATGAACGCTGGTGCCAAAAATTTGTTATATCACTTATTGAAATTTAGTACTTAATTTATTTAGTCATGGCTGCTTCGGAAGGAGCACAGATACGCCGCTCACGGACTCATATACCCAGTTAGAGTGGCTAAGTAGAATGCCAAGAGCAACGATTATTTAGTCCACGCACTAACACCTCACAAGATATACCAACACCACCAATAAGTCACATTTCAGCAACTTAATTACTCACTCAACACGTTCAGCATATTCAAGGACTTGCATACTAAATATTACGCAAAAGGCAGTCATTATACGCCACGTTCGGTAAGTCCCAGACTAACAAAACTCATCAAAAATTCCAGCTATAAGACACACGTTCACTGCTCCATACGAAACAACGGAAAGTGTGCGCAGCCAAGCGTCACTTGAATAGTTTCCCAAACGAAATTACCATAGACGGAAGTAAAGGTCGGCAGAAGGGTTCCGTTCAAATGACCGCATTTAGTGCGAAACTACTCACTACTTACCCTATGTGAAGGCCACTAACGGGATACGGTTCGATATGACGTCCTGCTGGCAGTGAGCAAAGTTTTATCGTCAATTTCCTACAAACTTGAAGTAGCGCTTAAATTATGTGGACTCATAAATCAGTGGGACCCACAGACAAGCGAAACAAGTGCCTCGGTTGTAAGTGAGCCATTCAAATTCAACTGAGACGGCAGTCGAAATTAGTTGGTGGTAAAATAACTGTTGCGCTGCAAAACATTTCAATTTGTCCTTCAAGTAACGACTTCAGAGTTGTGTTAAACTTTTAATGCTTAAAGGGATTTTTAATGAAAATCGTAACAAGAAGAACTACTAAATATATCAACCCTTTCCGGGAATATGTACGATATATCCAATACAGTACAATTTTTTCGACGATTTTTTATTTGACAGCGAACGCACTTTTGTTGTATTATTCTGTTTAAAAATATAAATCACTATAGCGGTGGCTACACAGTATGAGTGCGTTTTGTAATCAGCTTTTTGCAAGAATTTGAAAAACCAGCAAATAACGGTACTTCTGCGTAGGAATTTTTAAATATGTAATACTTTTTGGTACCAAAAAGCGAAACAGTTTTAAAGTTTGAATCTCAGTTGATTTATAGAACTTACTAAATTTAACATTTTTTTCGTCTAAGTATTTTTCCCGAGTCTTTAAAAAAATTGTACCATATATCGTACAAATGAGCACAAGGGTTGCAAAGCTTTGTACGATACTCGTATATCGTATAAATGGAAAGCAAAGGTTGCAAGTTATGTTTGCATTTTTTTAAGTTATAATTTTGGTAACAGATTTTTTGCGTTTGTATGCCTGCCATGCCCATCTGTAAACCACGTGGCTAATAAAATTCGACTATTCGGTAATTTTCGATAAAAAATAAGAATTACTAGACGATTATGTGTTTTACTGGGCAGACACGGGTTATGTAAGGTTAGACATGCGTACTTGCCACTCCCACTACGATAAAAGCAATCGGCTATATTCAGTATCTTTCTGTAGAACTGTACGAATTTTAATTGATTCTGTGTCTTATTGAGAGGAAAAGGGCTTTGCAACAACAACAGCGGTTATATAAGGCCGAATAAATGTGAATCAATTGATTATATATATAATTTATATAATTTTCGATCAAAATGAAATCACATTTTGATTTTTTGTTGTTATAATTTATGTTTTCTATCAAAAAAATCAATGAATTGTTCATAAAACTTAAAAACCGAAACCAAAAATTCATGAATTTTTACTCCTTTGCGGACCATTGTACGATATATCGTACAAAATTGATGAAGCTGTAATTCTCAACCGAAATGATTGTTTTGAAATTTTTTTATATTTTATTGCTAAAATGTTCAATAAGAGTCAATATTTTGAAGGAAAATTTTTTTCTCAAGAAATGTGGAAATTAACCGGAAAAGGTTGACTTAAGAACTAAACAGCTAAAATTTTGGTTAGTCCAAGCATTTAAAACTAATTTCCAGAGGAGCTGGTGGTTTTGGGATATGAAAGTAGTTTCAATCGTTGTTTCGATTTAAGTGAAATTTCCAAATCTCCTAACCCGAATTTAGTCAATAAACCAATTTAACTTTGAGATAAAGTTTAGCAGGTTTGACTGTTTCATTTTCCATGTTTTTGGATTACTGAATGTTGAACTGTGAACTCAATTGAACTATTCGGTTTTTGAAGGTTTTTCAATCCTGGACTTTCGCAGCGTTGAGTTTTGAGCCTTCACACTGTTCGTGTTGTGATACAACTCAACATTAACTCAGTACTTGGACACCCAGGCACCGCAAATCAGTACGCAAGCAGTGCACAATGCCTGCAACCAACAGACACACACACACACGAACGTCTACTCGACTTGTACACTTGTCCCACCTGTGCGTCCCACTCGACGCAGGGTTTGGTGTTGTGTTCGGTCGGGCGCAAGTGATTTGTATCGCTTCCGACAGTTGAATTTGAATTTTTATCTGTGAGCCAGTGCAGCTGATGTGCGGGCGCGCATTGTTGCCGCCGCCGCTGGGTGTCGTGTTGGCGCTGGCCGAAAAGGACATTTAAGCTCATTGAGACAAATTAACATTTGACACGATTCGCAGACGGTGCGCGGCGGTGCACAGTGCTTAAGGGATGGCTGCAAAAACGTAATGAGGTGATTTGGTTTTTTTGGCTTTCTGCTTTCATTCAGCATTTCTAAGCAATGCGCGCACAATGGAAACTCCATTGAAAGTTCCTCATTACTTGTGCCACGGACGCGGGCGCTGTGGCAACCCAGAGCACAGCTTGTGTCAAGTTGTGTACACTTTTTGATTTGTTGCCTCTCGAGTGCTCATATCTGTATTTGTATTTGTTTTTGTACATAGTTCATAAGTGCAGGTACAGTGTTTGCTTTCAATTTGCAGCCAAAAGCGTGAAAAGCGCGTAAAGTTCTCTTTTTGTCAGCGAACAAAAATATAACAACAACAAAAAGGGCGAAGAGCAGAAGCGCACAGAATCTTTGCAATATGCTGAAAATCCTGCGGCAAATCCGAACTGCTTTCAGATTTATTCATGTCAACGTAACGCGGATCAATTAATGCGGTTCAGCAGCTTCGAATGCTGCGAATGCGGCGCGCTAGCATACGAATGCGTACTCCGCCGCATTCGCTTCCGCGTATGTCGGGGTGTCGCCGTGTCGGCCAGCAACGCTGTGCGCGGCCATGTCCTTTCGTCCGTTTGCGCCTTGCTCGTGCTGTTGCCGCTGGTGTAGTCGCATTTGTATGCAATAAAGCGGCCCCACGGCATCTTATTCACTTATTCACACCTGAGAACAATTGCGGCGCGCGGCAGCAACGTTTCGCTCCATGTAGCGTGATGCGCTCGAAGCGCGCTGAATGCAAAGTTCGCATTGAAAGCGACTTTCATTCGCTACCAGCGCGCTTTCCGCTTGCGTAACTCGGCAAATGAGATGAGTTTAGCACACTTTTGTGAGGGAGTGTGCGAAGCAGCGCGTTGCGTTGGTTTTATAGCTGCTGCTGCCATGGCTCGGCGTGCTTTTTGGCGCGCGGCTGGAGAGCTCCGATTGTCGGCGCACTTGTAGGCAGTCGGCTTTATAAACTGACAGTAAGTATCACTTGATTTCGAATGAAAACAAAGTCGAATATGAATTGAAATACATATTTTTGATACATTACATGCTGGCAAACTGAACTGAAAGGCATACACGAGATGCTGTCTACTTGAGTTTTACGGTTGTATTGAGAGATATACATGTATGTATATATGTACTACATACATATATGTGTCTGTTGAGCATTGTATGTATGTATAAATATATTTTTAAGTGCTTGTGCTTCTATGTGCTCATATTCTTTGAAAATTCAGTATGCAAAATATTTCTTCTAATGATCAGTTATTGTACAGATGTACTGTGCTGTCTTCAGTGATCCGTCGATCCCATCTCCAATCCCAATCTTTCCTTCTCCTTTTGTACTCATGTTCCCCCTATTTTCTTCTCCCCGGCTTCGGCCATTCGTATCGTTTAATGTTTATTGTATTCTCTGTCACTTCTTATTCACCCATCGAGGAATAAAGAACCCCAAACCCGAACAACCCGCTTATTATTAATCCGCTCCGCCGCGAAACGAACATGGTCCTTCGAGCCTACGCGAACTCGCGCCGCGTATACAATAAATAATAAACAAAATACAAAACAATTAACAATTACAAACACTGATAAAATTTTCAACATTTTCAAAAACAAAACAATTCCCAACAAGTGCAACAATTTCAAGTGCAAACACTAAAAGTGAAAAGACAACAAACAACAACAAAAATTACAAGGGAACAAATGACAAACCCAAAAAACATTGTGACAACAAGTGGAAAAGTGACAAACAAATACACATATTGACAACTCTTCACAATCCACAAGTGCAAGTGCAAAAACTAAAAGGGAAAAGACACAACAAAAATCCAAACACATTCTTCCACACACATAATTTCAAAAATTACAAAAAAGAAAGAACAACGAAATACATTTAAAACAGTGCACAAATTCAAGAAACTAAAACTAAAGCAGGGGACAGTGAAGTGCAAGTGCACTAACAAGAACAAAAACGCGCACATCATAAAAACAACAACACACACCCACAACGCAGAAAAAAAAGGAAAAAGAGGAGAGCACCACAAACAACAACACACACAAACAACAGCAGCGGACGTACAGCAACAGATCCAGCAGGAGATCCCCAATCTTGAGCACGGGGCCCAAAAAACAGATAAGCGGAATATTTTTATAAATATATATACCCCAAATATATACCCACTCCCCAAAATCCAGAATAAAAATTTTCATTTTGGTACCCCGCTTATCGTGTGCATATTTCCCGTAGTACAAAACAGCGCAGTGCAGTAAGCAATTCCGCTACTGCACATAATTTGGCGCTTTGTACAAGTTAAACAAAATTTATATTTTATTTTAACAAGAGCTTAGCTCCGTCTTTATTCAAAGTCAAAATGAAAGTGAAGTTTTTAAAATTACTCGCGGTCGTCACAGCTGCCGTCTCGATTTCCCAATCGCCTCGTCAGCACAACTTCGCTTGCCGGTCGTTGCTCCGCTGCCAGCGCTAGTGCTGCTTGCACCAAGCATAACTGCTGCGGGTGGCCGATCGCGCGCCAGACGCTTGGTCAGCACATTTAGCCCAATCGAAAAGCCATGTCGGTCATTGGCTTGTCGATTTCGGCGTATAGGGTGTTAACTCTTCCCCCTTTAGATTCGGCTGCGTCCTCGCTGCCGTGAGAAGTAACGCTGGGACTAATAGTAACTTTGAGTTTCTTATTTCTTGTTACATAAGTCCTGTAACCAATAAGGCCAATAACTATGATGACGGTGATGAAATTCAGTATTAGGCTCGTTCCATATCTGTACTTTATCGTTGAAATTTCCTCGATGTTTGTCATATGTAATTCCTTTAGCATTTCTAAAGACAATATTTCTTGGAAGGTGTTTGTTATGTTTTTGGCTTGAGCAATTGCTGGTAGCGGCTTGGCTGCCGATATTTCCTTGGTCCAATATGTTTGATTTTTGATGATTATTGTTGAATTTCTATGGCTTATGAGGAAGGTTCCTTTTAACGATACGGATCTATTGTCCACTTGAATTTCTCCATCATGGTTGTTGAGTAACAGTATGTTTGGTGATATTTCTTCTACTGATGGCAGGTGCTGATTGTTTATGGTCGTGCATTTCGATGGTAGGCTCTTCATTAATTTTGGAATGCAGTCTGAATTGGTTATGTTTACGATGTCTGAATTTTTACAAATTGACATATTGTTTATCGTTTTACATTCGTTCTTAATTCCCAATACTTCTTTATTACATGTAATTATTTCCTTAAATGGTAATTTAATGCTAATATTTTCCTTTTTTACGGATTTTATCAGATATTTCCCGTAATTTATGCTCCTTGTGTTTGGCAATGACACAATATACAAAAGAGTGGATTGGTTTGTTGCAACTTTAATTTCGCCAAATTCTAATGCTTCTAATAGGTTAGTGAACGGAAGGTCTTGTTCGTCAAAAAATTTCTTAGTTAGATTTATTTCTAAATTAGACAATATAAAAGAGTTGACGACGTTTGTCTTTGCCCATTGTAAAGAGTAATCTATTTGTATTAGTTCTTCCTTTAGTATTCTTAATTTTCTTTCTATACTGTTAAGTACTTGTTTTTTATACATGTCATTTGATTGAACGGTGCTTAGTACTTTATTAGTAATATGGGAGATTTCGTTTATTCTATCCATTGTTAGTTTATTTATGATGATTTGTCTGTCATTATTTTTTAGTAAATTATTTATCCTGTTGTCTATTAACTGAAAATCGTCGTGATCTGGTGAACCTGCAAGCCATTTCCATGCGGTTCCCAGAACATTTAAGGATCTTGTATGTCGTCTTGGCTGAAGCCCGTGTAAGATATTTCTAACTTGTTCAATGTCGTGTCTTAGGAAAAGGTAATCGCTATCTTTTGTTGAAATATGGTCGCTTATTGATGTCTCGATGTCCGCAATAGCGTCGCGGTATTGGTCTAGTTCTATTATGTGTATAATTTTCATCCAACCCGTTTGAAGTCTGGCTGTTCCCGTTTCTATTGTTATAATTTGAGAGTTAGTATAATCCAGAATCTGGGTGTCTGCAAGGACTGCTGATGCGGTCATCATCAAGTAGAGTATGTGTCCTATGTTGAAAATTTTTCCCATATTGTCCCTATAAGAAAATTAGATTTTATTAAAAATTATTATTTCCTTATTAGTCCTTTATGAACTATTCTGCCTGAATTTGTGACTATTGTACTATTCCTGTTCTCGGCTACTATTTCTTCCTTGTACCTGCCAGATAGCTTATTGCCTATTCTTCTGTTTGTTCTGACATATATTATGTCTCCTGCGTTATAGTCTTTAAAATCGGGTCTATTCTTGTTATGGAAATTAAGGTCCTTTTTTTGTTTTTCCGATAACTTCTGTATGTTTTCGTTCTTAGCTTGCTCTATTTGTTGAGGGTTAGTAGTGACTCGTCTGCCGAAAAAAGCTTCTACGGGTTTCTGCTGTGTCGTCGAATGAATTGAATAATTATATTTAAAGATTGCCTGATCTAGTAAATCTTTAAATGAAGTATAAATTCCTTCTGCTTTAGCGCATCTCATTATTTCACCAAGAGTCGAATGAAATCTTTCGATTTGGCCATTGACGGCGCTCGTGTAGGGAGGAGTTTTGAAAATTTCTATGTTATACTGATCTTCTAATAAATGTGTTATAGGGGCTGAACTTAACGATTTCTCGTTATCTATTACGATTTTTTCTGGTATACCATAACACATTAGGATTTCTTTTAGAGGTTGTATTAAATCTTGTGTTGCTCGTGAATTAATTATTCGAACCTGCGCATATTTTGAAAATTTATCTATGGCTGTTAGGATTTTGTGTTTGTGCGTGTAGTAGATATCTAGGTGAACTATTTGACCTGCGAATTGGGGGATCGGAGTAGCTTGTAACAATGGTTTTGGAGGGTGACGTTCGTATTTTTGTTCTTTACATATTTTGCATTGTTTAATGATTCTATCAATTTTTGCTTGCATTTTTGGAAAGTAGAATTTTTTTAGGAGTTGTGCTTTGTTTTCACGTCCGTTTCTATGGGCTCGTTTGTGTTCTTTGAGAATTTCGTTGTCTTGGTCTGTTTCGTTAGTAAGGTCGGTAACTTTATTTCGTGTAAATCTAACTTTGTAGTTCCCGAAATGCGACGGAAAAATTTCTTGTATTTTCCCTAAGGTATGCTCATCAGTGTTAATGCCGTTGGTGACAGATGGGTTGAGATATCGCTTAAGGAAATTTATTAAGTTATCATGATTAAAATCATTCTCCGTGATGGTATGCCTGTGGTACGTTGGAAATATAATTTGAAATTGATATGAGGGAAAGTCGTCTACTTTAAAGAAAATTTGATTTTTAAAAACATTTATCGGTTCTTCAGATATGGGTATCAAGTTTTGTGGAGAACTGTCGTCGCTATGTATTGTACCTGTCAATGAGTTGGCTTCGTTTCCATTGGTATCTGGCAAGAGATTAATTTGAGGTGGTCTCGAGAGGGCGTCTGCGACTATGTTTGACTTTCCTGGTTTGTAGAGAAGTACGTAGTTGTACTCCTCCAATATTGATTTCCATCTTTTCATTTTATTGTTATTGTTTCTATTGCTGAGGGCGTAAGTAAGGGGTTGGTGGTCCGTGAAGATCTTTATTTTTGTTGATCCATAGAGATAGTTTCGCAAACTATTTAGCGACCAAATAATCGCTAACATCTCCTTCTCGTTCGTAGCGTAGTTTTCTTCTGCGCTACTTAACGTACGGGATATGAACGTAATGGGTCTGTCATTTTGAGCTAAGACTGCTCCAATTGCGTAATTGGAAGCGTCTGTGGTCAGTTGAAATTCTTTTGAATAGTCCGGATATGAAAGCATAACTTCTTCTGTAGTGAGAGAATTTTTGAGTTTTTGGAATGCCTCGAGTGCTTCTTTATTTAAATTTATTTTTATTTTTTTAGAATTGTTTTTGGACACGCGTCCATCTTCCCCCCTTAAAAGGACTGTAAGGGGTTTCGCCAATTTTGCGTAGTCCCTTATGAATCGGCGATAATACCCCGAAAGTCCTAAAAATGAACGTAGGTCTTTCAGAGTCTTTGGTTCTGGAAAATTAACTATTGCTTCTATTTTCTTTGGGTTGGTTTTTAATCCTTCGCTAGATATTATAAATCCTAGAAATTCTACCTCGGATTTAAGGAATTCACATTTATCTAATTGAATTTTTAAGTTGGCTTTTGTTAGGGTATCGAATATTAACTGTATGTCTTTGAAATGGGTTTCCTGGTCTTTGCTGAAAATTATAATATCATCGATGTAAACGTAACATCGTTTTCCGATATGATCTCTCAGGATATCGTCAAGCGCCCTTTGAAAAATCGAGGGAGCGTTTTTGAGACCGAAAGGAAGCCTGGTAAATTCATACTTCCCATTGTTTATCGAGAAGGCGGTTTTCTCAATGTCTGATTCCTTAAGAGGAATCTGATGGAAACCGCTTTTCAAATCAAGTACTGAGAAGAGTTTATTCTTCCCAAGCTGTGCCAGTACTTCATTAATCTCTGGAATGGGATATCTGTCCGAAATTGTGATGGAATTCAATTTCCTATAATCTATTACGATTCGATATTTTTTTTCGCCTGACGTGTCTATTTTTTTCGGTACTATCCATACCGGTGAGTTGTATGGAGATCTGGATTGTCTGATAATGCCATCACGTAGGTATTCATTGATTTGTTTTTCGACGTGTTCTTTAAGGCAAACTGGATAAGGATAACATTTCGTATAGACGGGACTGTCTGAAGTTGTACGGATTTCGCCTTTTATAACGGTGGTAAAAGTTAACTTTTCATCAGGGTCACTAAATAATGATTTATATTGCGTGGTTATTTTCGTGAGATTTTCTTTCTGGAGCTTGGTTAAATGGTCTAATCTAATATTTATTGAATTAACATCCTGAGAGATTTGCTGTTTCAGATTTATTCTTAGGTTATTTTTTATCAGCATATAGTTTTTCTTGGTGTAAATTATGGCATCTAATTCCTTAAGAGAATCGTTCCCTATGATTGCGTGAAAAGATTTTAAAGTGGGCATGACAAAGAATTTCAAAGCAGTGTTTTTCATTCCGAAAACGTTTGCAAAAGTGTGATGAGTGATTTCTATATGTCCTCCAACGGAGTTTGCATGGAAGGATTTTTCATTTTTTATTAGTTTCTTTGCTAGGCAGGGTTGCACATAATTTTTATTGGACCCGGTGTCAATTAATATTTTTATGATCTCTCCATTGTTTGCTTTGCATTCGATGTAGGGCAATGAAGAGATATTCATCCTAAAAAATGAATGTCTGTGAAATCTACGCTTTCGTGAGGTTCATGATGAAAAGAAGGGATTTCTTCATTTATTCCGTGATTTCTAATATAGTCGGCATATTCGGCTTCAGTCTGATCGTATTCGGGATCAACTTCGTCAACTAGATTTTCACTTTGTTGAGTTCCTATATTAAAGTTTCGTTGACGCTTCTCTTCGTTTTGTGTTGTTACGTTAAACGGTCTTTTACCTTGGAAATGTTGGTTTGGTGAAGGACGATTCATGTAATTAATTCCTTTTGTCTGCATGCTTGAGTCTATTTCCATAGGCTGGGGTTTAGGTAGGGGTTTTGGGTCAGATGGTCGAGGGGGTGGAAAATATTGCTGTTGAAATGGTCGGTTTTGTTGTTGGAATTGTCTGTTCTGTTGTGGAAATGGTTGGTTCTGAAAGTGTCTTGGTGGTAAAGGTGGATTTTGGTTGGGGTATTGTGAGAAATATCTTTGGGGTGTTGGTTGCCAATTAATCAAATGAGGGTAGAATGGTTGTTGGGAGTTTGGTTGTTGCCTGTCTTTGCGTATCGGATTGTAAGAATTTGGTTGTGTTACCTGCGTAAATTTTCTTGGGTTGTTGTAGTTATTATTTGTAAGGTTTGATCTGTAAGTTTGATTCTCAAGTTTGAGGCAAAGTTGCAATGCTTGTGGCAAATCTGAAGGTTCTTTCATACCTAGAAGCCTTGGAAGATCTCCGTTCAACCCTCTTACGAAGGTATCGAGAGCCTTGTTGCGGTATGTTTTAATTAAAAGATTGCGTGACTCTGGCCCAGCGTCTATACTTGATAATTTGTTTAAAATGAGGGAGAAATGAGAATAAACTTTTTGGTAGAAATCTTGAATTGTAAGATTTCCTTGTGTTAATGCAGTCATCTGGTACTCTAATGTACCCAAATCGCGCTTATCACCGTAATGATTGGTCAGACAACGAGAGATGGCAGTCCAGTTTAAAGGCGTATCATAAGATTCTAGGACTACGTCTGCGTTTCCTATGATTTTGTTGCGTATTACGGTAAGTATACCGTAATATTTTGCTGAGCCTTGTACTTGTTCGTAAATTTTTATGATTCGTTCGACACTCTTTTTCCACGAACCAAATTCCCCAGGTTCTCCGGAAAATTCCCGTAAGCTTCGAACAATGTCTGGTATTTTTTCTAATTCACTTAAGCAACCTGTACTAACCGTTTGATCTGTTTCAATTATACTGTCTTGAACCTGTGTCATTTTCTCTTGCACCAGTCTATTAACTAATTGAGTGATATATTCGTCCATATTTCTATTAGGTTGGGTCTGTGTGGTCTGCTGGGTAGGATTTGTGGGTGGTGTTATAGTAGGAGGTCTGATCAAATTATTTGGATTTGACATGTTTGAATTTTAGTTATATTCTTATTTTGTAAGTAGATTTGTTTTAATTTTTCCTTAACTTCTTTAGATTTCAATCTTATTTAAATTTCTTATCCTTAGATTAATTTAAATTCTGTCTTTGATTTTCCAATTGTAACTTGATTAATTTTTCACTCTCACTTATATTTTAAATATTTATTAAAGATTTGTTTTAATTTTTTCTTAACTTCTTTAGATTTCAATCATATTTAAATTTTTTATACTTAGATTAATTTAAATTTTGCTTTGACTTTCCAATTGTAACTTGATTAATTTTTCACTCTCACTTATATTTTAAATAATATTTCTTGCTTATATCTAGGGCTTACGATAACTAGTCCGGTTTTTACACACAGAACTGGAGAGGTGGTCCTTTTTGTTCAGTAACTACTACGGGTCTGCTTCAGTTCCTCCTCGCGTGCTTTCCTGCGGACGGGCACTACAGGATATTTCCGGTTCGGCTATAGTCGGTGCGGCGCTCTTGCAGTTGGTTTTCACTCTCACTATGTCCACAGAATTGTTGCGGCGTGCTCCTTTAGGACGACTTATGCTGCTTCCTCTATAGTTGGTGGTGCTGCTGCTCACACTTTCACTATAGCCACGTTGGGCGCCAGTTAAACAAAATTTATATTTTATTTTAACAAGAGCTTAGCTCCGTCTTTATTCAAAGTCAAAATGAAAGTGAAGTTTTTAAAATTACTCGCGGTCGTCACAGCTGCCGTCTCGATTTCCCAATCGCCTCGTCAGCACAACTTCGCTTGCCGGTCGTTGCTCCGCTGCCAGCGCTAGTGCTGCTTGCACCAAGCATAACTGCTGCGGGTGGCCGATCGCGCGCCAGACGCTTGGTCAGCACATTTAGCCCAATCGAAAAGCCATGTCGGTCATTGGCTTGTCGATTTCGGCGTATAGGGTGTTAACTTACATTTTCGCCGTCTCTTTTATGCGACCTTCGCTGCCGAAGCAGCAAAAACTCCGCTGTAGCCAACAAATACGCACTGTTCTTGTGCAGTAAATAGGCACGCAGCATTTCTCCCGCTGCATTCCCACACTCCCACTTGTACGCTTTTTCGTGCTTTGTTTTTGTGCGACATAAGCAAGCACTGAGCAGCGAGCACTCCCGCTGCTGCTTCTAAGTGCAATTGCACATTCTTACTTCTGCCTAAGCAATTTACCCACTCTCGCTGGCAGAAGTAAGCAAACGCAAATACAGTGGGACGAGTAGCCTATTTTCGCAGCACATTGAACAATTTTCTGAGACTTAGAAAATTTTCAATAGTGCTGCACATACACATTCACTGCACAGCTGTCGTCACCCCAAGTAAATACAGTGGGACAAAAACACCCCACCTGTACCCAAAAAATTTTAATCGTTCACCCCATTATTATTTGGTTCTCCTTATACCAAAAATAATAAGAATAAATTATTATTACCCATTAACACTAATACACTAATATACATATATATAATCAAACACTGACTCTTTACATACAAACATTTATTCACGTTTGCACACAAATAAAGACACATTTACATACAGCTATATATTAAGAAATTTGTTGTTTAATAATAATTTTTCCCAATTCTCGTTTACATATTCTTGTTTATTCCTAATATTTATATACCAATTTCTCGACGCGTTTACACACACAATTGTAAACTTTGATCCTCAACAGAAATACAAATTCGTATTGAAAATTTTTTACACTTTCGTGTACACTTCTCCATTTTTATATTATCGTTCGCGCGGACGCGGTAATAGTTCCGATTTATTTCCCATAAGCCTTGTATTTATATTCAATCGAATTTTACTCCCCCTTTCGAGCTTTTTTAAGCCATTCAAATGCCTGTTGAGCGATCCCCCAAGCGTCAAATAAACAAAATGGAGTCTCCTTCTCCAAGATGTTCAAAGTCGACTGAGGCACATTTGACAGTTCCTGTCACTCGCGAGGCACTCAAAACTCGCTCCAAGCCTCCTAGTCCCAAAGCAACCGATCCCAGTGTTGCCACATTTGGTTTTGAGTCCGAGAGACTCGTGCAATTATGCACACAATTTGCATCGGCTCCCATTGAGGATTTGACCACATCACTGGTCCAAATTAAGCAGAAAAATCTGCAAGCCCAATGGGAGAGGCTAATGCGCGCACATCAGGCAGTCTTCCTTGCTGAGGACAACAGCCAGCCCGACGGTTTTAAAGAGTCGGCTAGGCAAAAGATCGACGCCTGCACAGACCAATACGAGTTGTGCATGGCAAAGATGTTGGACATCATTAAGATGCTCCAATCTCAGTCCCCCCAGCCTGCTACGCGTATGGAACCGGTTCAACCCCTAGAACCAGCAAATACTTCCTACATTTGCCTCCAAATTCCTCCTTGCGACACCGAAACATTTTTCGGGGGCTATGAGCAGTGGCCGTCCTTTCGGGACATGTTTACTGCGGTATACATTAGCCACCCCCAGCTCACTCCAGCCCAAAAATTGTATCACCTCCGATACAAAACGCAAGGCCAAGCCGGTGCTATTGTTAAACAATACGCACTAACCGATGAGAATTTCGGACTCGCGTGGGAAGCCCTCAGATCCCGCTATGAGAACAACCGCATCCTCGTTGACAACCAAATTCGTACTCTATTGAATATCACTCCTGCCCACACCGAAAATAGTGAGGCACTACAGCGGATCCAGAATTCTGTAAACAATTGTCTGTCTATTCTCAAGTCTCAGGCCGTAGACACTGACAATTGGGATCCGCTGCTGGTATATATATGCTCTACCAAATTGCCTGAAGCAACCTTAGCTTTATGGGAGCAGTCATTGACATCCCGGAAGGATCTGCCCCCCTGGTCACAAATGAATGAGTTTCTGACCTGCAGATACGAGGTAATGGAACGGCTGAATCTCTTTCGGCCCAAGTCGAAACCACAATCCTCATCTTCTAATGTTCGACCCCCCAGATCCCTAAATTTTCACACTGAAGTGAAAAAGGACTTCGCGTGCAAGCTCTGCAACGCAAATCATTCCGTACGGACTTGCCAAAGCTTTAAAAGGCTCACCCCCCAGTGTCGGTTAACATATGTGAAGAAGCACAAGTTCTGTGTAAATTGCCTTGCTACATCTCACCAAATTCATGACTGTACAAGCAATTTCACATGCGTATATTGCCAGAAAAAGCATCATTCCTTACTTCATCTCCCCAAAGGCAATGCGCAACCCACTCACTCCCCCAATCGATCACCTTCGACCACTTCTCTGGTTTCAACGGTTATCCAACAACCGAGCAACAACTCCACCACTAATTCTCCCCTCTCCGATGCGCACCTCAGCACATCTTCAAGGCAAAGTACGCTCCCAGTACCAGCTCTTCACTCAAATAATGGCACCCAATCCCTTCTGCCTACGGCACTGGTGTCCATTATGCATTTAGGAAAGTTGTTCAGAGTTCGAGCGTTGATCGATCAAGGCTCTCAGCGCACCTTCATTTCCTCGAAGATCCAGAGACGCCTAAAATTGCCAATCGAGAAATCTAACCTCCAGATCTCGGGCATAGGCGGACAGATTGTGAAAACCGCCAAACATATATGCTTCTTGACATTGGCAGTCCCTAAAACGAGCACAAACTTCCCCGTGCAAGCAATCGTGCTTCCAAAATTAACGGAATGTCTCCCCCCTTCCAAAATAAACTCCCCAAATTTGAACGATTGCGCCACGCTAGATCTCGCTGATCCCAACCCCTTCGAGGCAGCGCAGATCGATATAGTGATTGGCAGTGATCTCATCCCGCAGATCATGCTTGAAGGTTTCCACCGAAATGTATGTGGCAGCTTACTCCGCGAAACGAACAGTTATTTTTAATTTTTATTTTTTTTTAATGTTATTTACAGCGTTGTTGTCTCCCCAAATGTTTGCCTTTGATAAGTGTGAGAGTCAAAGCAAATAATGGTACACAGGTTTTCTTTAGTTGGAACAACTCTTGGAAATCTGATGACCACAGTAAAAGTTCTAATTAAAAGCAAAAGAAAAAGGAAGAGCAATTCCTAATTACTTAATTCAATTCAGGAACATTCTTCAGCGAAGCGAAAATGTTTTCTGGTAAAAAAAAAACAGAGAAGAACTAGTTAATCTCAATCAATCGATTGAGAAGAATTTGATCCACATTTAGACAGACCAATGTTCTGGCTGTAGGTACACTGTCAGCCAGAACATTTGTCTGTCATATAAAAGCAAAAAAACACAGTTTCGGAATGTTTTATATTTCAATGTAAACGGAATTTCACAGGCTATATACGGTAGTAAACCTATAATAGCTTCATGATAGGTTTTTTCGAGAAAAAAATCCGTTTTTAAAAATTTTTGTAAAAAAAAATTGTTTCGCTTATAACTCATTATTGGTACATATAACATACCTAATGTTATACATCATTCGAAAGAGGAAGAAAATACCTTTCATATGACACCGTTAGAATCGGTTGATAATTTCTTCAGAAATTCGGATATATAATTGGGACTATGGGAGCGGACCACGCCCCCTGTGAATGTTTCCGCGACAAAATTTTAAGTTAGACTAAAAACATACTCCTCTTTCCGATAAAAAACAAAACAAATTTTTTAAGAGGGTGTGATATTCTGCATTTAAGCCAAATTTTTTATGTGAAGAAAAAAATATTTTTAAAGGGTTAGCGTCAGAAAAATATTGTCTTCAAGTTGCATTCATATAAAAATTCTCACATGTTGGTTATAATTATTGATTCGAATATCAATCGGTTTGTATAAAAACGAATTGAATTTAAACAGATCACATGTGGTTGATAATTTTCAGAAGAATTTTAATACAAAAATTTAGGGGCGGCACTCTGGCAATTTGCCTCGGGCGGCATATAAGCTTGTTCGCCAACGCAAACTAGTATCGTCCCGTGGTCGTAATTTGACCATTTATGCGCGCAAACCAACAACCAATAAATGATATTTGCAGGGAAAGGAATTTGGTCACATATTTTCATTGGTTACCTACTTTTCTGATCCAAAACATTCCGAAAACATTTTACTTTCTCTACATATCTTAATTTGGGTCAGAAACAGAACCGTAAAAACCGTATATAGACATTTTATTGCGGCCATTATCGATCATATAACCAAGTAAATTTTTTGATTTATCAACATTTATCGAACATCCTTTTCTATGTCTCCCTTAACCCATCTGACCATCTTGGAGCAATACAATGCTTGCGCATGTATGAGGTCTTCCTCTGAATATTGGTCTTAGTGACATACAGTGGGTGGTCAAGCAATTAGCACGCTTACGAAAAATCTACATTTTCATGTTTAAGTGGAAGTAAGATGTACTAAAATAGTTTCCAAACGCTTTTTGTTTCCTTGTTTGCTTAGCCTATTTGTCCCACAGTATTTCTAATGATATTTGTGAGTTTATGTGCCGTGGGTGAGCACGATAATGGTACTTTGTTAGCAGCAGTATCAAATTGAACATTTGTTGCAAATCTTGAATAGTGAAGTGTGCATTCGAATCATTTTGAGAAAGTCGTGCATTTTTGGGAATAAAATAAAAAGGAAAACGATATATTGAAAAATACTCGCATTGGGGGTAGGTAATTATTGTTTTAAGTAGTTTGGAACGTTTTGTTTTTTAAGGATGGTGCAAAAAACTGAACAATTCACGTTAAACATATCTTCTTATTTGTTCTGAAATTAAAATATAATTGAATTAAAAAATTAAAATTGTAAGAGTTTGTTTTAAACATAAAAAGCGTTTGATTGCTTGAAGCGTGCTAATTGCTTGACCACCCACTGTAAATACTTTGGTTTTCAGTTGTTTGTCTGAGCTTTCTTTGTGGTGGAAGAACGAAGTTGAGGAGGCCCTACCATCTCTTGGCCTGACCAACTGGAGAAGGCGTTTGCAAAGCAGAAGCGCTTGGAGAAAGCTTTTGCGGCAAGCCGCAACTTGGTAACGCGATGTTATAACCAGTTAAGTAAGTAAGTTTCTTTGTGGCGCTTCATCATAAATTACGAGAAATGTGGTTAAACATTTTCAATTTCAATTTAAGAACAATTTTCATGTAACCAATCTTCAACTTTTCATATTATTTCTTGTCACAACTTGCAAACAAAAAACTCTGACTGCGATCTGACATAGCAACAAAGCTATACACCTTTTGTCAGCACTGCAGCCTAATGGAGCCATGAGTCCCAGCATAGAACTAAGATGGTCCACAGCCATGTTTTGAGTTTGATTTTTTATGAGTGGAATACCAAAAAAGTTGCATGCCAGTTCTGAAAAGCTGCTTGCATTCTTTTTAGGAACAATTATTTTAAACTCAAAGGTTTGCTGTTCCTGCTGCTCGAATAGCTACCAAAAGTAAGAATTTCTTGTATTTACTATCCAAATTTCAGCAATAAATTTCCGAACTGGAATCATCGAGCATGTCTAAAGAAAGAAAGTTCAGAATCGAAAACATCATTGCGATAACATCCAACATTTGTAATCATATATACATACATACATATATTGAATAATTGGCTTAACATTGCAACGCTGAAAAATTACGTAACACACACACAATCTCACAAAAAATAAAAAAACAAAAAACCAAAACTCTGTAAAGCGGAGAGATTACATTCGAATAGTGAAAATGTGCAAGCAAAAACAAAAAAATACTGTTGGAACTCAAACAACGGTGTGTTGACTCTACCTGAAATTCGCACACATATTGCACATACAAACACATTTATATACATATGTACACGCTATGTGTTTGTGCATTCAGATACGGTTCAATTGGTTGCTCTTTAGGGTGAAACGGAAAAAAATGAACAAAGTTTCACTGGTGGCCGGCGATGAGTGGCGCCGTGCGGATGGCAACTGTTGTGGCTGTCGTTCGGCTAGGGGTTGATTTTTTGGGTGCAGTTCAATGCAAAACGTTGATAAACATCGAAGCGATGCGCATGTGGATGATAATGGCGACGAGTGGGTGCTGCCGAACGCTGTTGCGGCCGCTTTTGTTGTTGGTGCTGCCGGTCGCAGTGGCCTTCGCCAAAGATATTCTTCTCGCTAGTTGTGTGTGCGTGTGTGTGCTTTTGCTTCTGTCGCCGCTGTGGTTGTTGTTATTTTTGTTTCTGTTGATATTCGCCGTTTATGGTCTTGTGTGTGTGTGTGTGTGTATGTATTCTGAACCATTCAGACTTATTGGCCATGGCGCACACCACCTGCCCACACGCTGCGTCGCGCTTTCGCCAAACGCACAGCACACACAGCCATACAGACAGACGACGCAGTGTGTGCGTGTGTGGGTGTAAGCAAAAGAAATTATGAGTATTGAATGTGGGCGTGTCTGTTTATGGCAGTTACTTTTCTCTTCTTGTCGATGTTTTTATTGTCGTTGTTGTTGTTGTTGCGGTGCTGCGCGGCATTTTGTGTAGCACAGTTTGTGGTGGAGAAGTGGGGGGGGTGGGTGTGGTAGGCAGGTTGAGGAGTGCGCTTCCGTTGCTAAGAGGGGAAGCTCTCACTTTGCGATTGGGTGTCGGTATAAATAATTCATATTTCGTTGGCAAGTGAGCGGTACACTGGCTGGCTGACGGGCTGACAGGCTGGTTGGGTGGGTGGCGGTGTGAGGTGGGTGACTGTTGATGCGCCATTGAATACGCGCCTGAAGTGCGTGCATGGAGCGGTAGAAATTTATTCATTAGCAGGTGAATGCAAGACGAATACAAAAGCGCGCATATTAATCAAGTAGATTTCTCTTCTTCTTTTTTCAGTGCAGCCAAGCAGGATATGGCTTGCCATTTTTTTTAATGGAAATTCCTCAAATATTTCCTGTCCATCATAAACCGTGACGGGTTTTCGGGAATACACTCTGTATTCGACTTTGTCACTAACTGCTACTGTGTAAACTAATTAATTGGCTTTACAAACTTATCACCTCGAAGAGGAGGGGAGAGTGAGGGGCAATAGTTAATTTTTTTAAAAATTAATTACATACTTACTTAACTGGTCATAACAACACGTTACAAGGTTGTCTTTTTTTTTATTGATTACTTGAAATTTAGTTATTAAATAAATTTAAATAAAAATTTCAATTCTTTAAGAATTCTAATTTCATATTTTAAATGTAAGGATTTCTTTATGAACGAATGAAATTAAAATATAGTACGTAATTTTTTTTAGGTTATGCAGATCTTTTGAGGCGCTAAACAATAGAAAAACGGCACATGATGTCGATAAGTAAAGCTTCGTCTAGGATCCCATCCCACAGCGAAACCTGTACTTAAGAAACTGTTAACCCTTTTGCTATTTTACTGTGGTAAGTTAAGTTAATTTATCGATTTAGTGTTTTGTGTGTTTACATCAACAACATTTCATTATAATTTTTTAAATTGTTTTTACCGAACCATATTTTTTAGTGTTGTCATACAGGATGGGTCAAAAGTTGTCACCCAGTGTTCTTTGGCTCTAATTTGTTAACCCTTTCGCTACAGATTTTTGCTGGGAAAAGTTAAAATTTTAAATTTTACGTCTTAGGCTTCTATGTGGTTATATCAACAGCAAAATTCCATGGCATTTTGTAATTTTTATACTCGGACCCTGTATTTTAGAGTGTTTTTCTATGAGAGCAACCACATCGTTGTGGCTGTAATAATTACTTAAACATAAAACTTTTTACGTATAACGAAAATTTGAATATTTCTTCATTTACTTCAGCCAAAATTAAAAAAAAAGTATCTAAATTGAAAAAAACGTCAAATTAAAAAGTTCTCTAATTTTTTCTGCTTCTTCTTCCTTTACTATGTCAAGATATACCATTAAAAAAACGTGTACACTTCTCTTCTTTAAACTTAAATATTCAGTTTATTAATTTCGTATTTTTCCTAAAACTTCAAACTATTCTAAAGACCAACAAAAAAATGTATTCTTGCAACCATAGAGGATGCCGACGTCCACAAAGTAGCATGTTGCCATATGGCAACAAAATAGCGAAAGGGTTAAAGAATTAATGAATGAATAAATGAATGAATGAATGTCAAAGGAAAATTTCCTTTTGCCTCCATTTGCAAAAGTTATAGCATCTGCCGATAAGGTGATTACTTTTGCGTCACCCTGTATGAAAGCAACCATACGTTCTGGCTGAAGTAATTACTAAAACATAAAATGTTTGCCGCATAAATATAAATCGAATACTTCATTTAATTCAGCTAAAATTATTTAAAAAATGTATTTGAATTGAAGTAAAAAGTCAAAATAAAAAGTTGTCTTATTTTTCTGCTTCTTCTTTCTGTACTACGTAAAGATTTAATGTTGAAAAGACGTATAGTATATACTCCTCTACTTTAAACTTAAACATTCAGTTTATTATTTTTGTATTATTCCTAAAACTTCAAATTATTCCAAGGACCAACAATCAAATTTATTCTTGACACCATAGAAGGTTCAGACGTTCACAAAGTAGCATTTTACTATATGACATCAAAATAGCAAAAGGGTTGAGCAGCTTTGTAATTTAACAATGCAGTGATCAACCACATTATTGGTCGGTCTAGAAATCAGGCGCAGAATAACTCTCGGAAATCGGCGAACCAAGGCGAAAATTAATGCCTCCGAATTGGCTCTAGAGGAACCCTTGTCTTCGTTTGACGTGAGTGAATGAAGAAAAACGGTGTCTCTGGAAGATTAGTGTTGTTGTGGGAATCAGGTTTGAGATCTTTGGCACTGAAGTGCTAAACAACTTTTAGCTCCCTGACCCCACAAAATCTACTTACAAGTTACTTTTAATCCAAACTCTTCAGCCATTAGTTCCATACTTATACCTCGTCAGCATCCATTCTTCAGCTCCACAACTGCATAATTCATAACTCTTGTCGATAATTTGCATACAATATGTTTCCCATTTAAATATGTGAAATGTGTGCAACCCGCAATTTCAAGCAATTAACCACCGCTTCGACATTTCCAAGCGAGTGTGAGTTGTGAGCATTTTGCACTTTTCGCAATGACCTTCGCTCCCCCCCGGTGACGCTGTGTGGCGCCAATACACAGCAGGACATCACTGCGATACGGTCAGTTACAGCTCGCCAACTCACAGTGCCCAGCGCCCACAACTCTCGGACACCTGGTTGGCGCTGGGTGCAGCAATGTTGCAGCGAGTGTCAGTGTCAGCGTTTTACTGGGGTGGCAAACTTTTAGCACGTTGCACATTATTTCGATACATTAAATGCTCGACTGTAAAGTTTGTAAAGTTGCAAACGGCGATTTGGGGGTTGCGTTGCCTTCGCTCGGCCGAGTTTTGTGCCTTGCGGGCAATTCGGATTATGTTGGATTATTTGTACCTGTTGGCGTTGTTCAGTTTAGGGTTTTGGCGGTGCGCTGCGGTGTTGCTATCAATTAACTTGTGTCAATATTGATTCGAGCTGCTCGAGTGCGTCGGCCGGCGGCGGCTTCTTGTCTGTTGCTGCCCTACGGACACGCTTTGACATTTAAACGAATTGTGTTTACACATCTAATGGTGGGGGAGTGCATGTGCGCACGTGGAATAGATACGCGCTGCGTTCACTGTTGCTATTTGCGGCAGCTTCAATGGGAGGAATTCAAGAAACTTGCAATTTATTTATTTTCTTAAATATGTAAGTGAGCGAGTTGGAAAAGTTGAGAGATAGGATTGGCAACATTGAATGTAAAATTTACCGCTTAAGGGGGGTTTCTACCTTGTGCGGTCAAAAAAATCGATTTTTTTTCATGCATTTTTGGATTAATACATGATTGTAGAATACGCTCCCAAAATTTGAAGTTGAAATCTTTCGAATTACGGAAGCAATTTATCGAAACAGGTAGCGATGTCGAGCTACTTCACTTTCACTTTATACTGAAGCAAAACTTTGAACGCGTTTTTCTCAAAACTACATTTTTTGACCTTGCGGAAGTGATTTAGGCCACACGAGTTGAGCAATAGCTACGAAATTTTAAACAGTCATTTATCAAGGTCTTAGCTATGGCACGAAATAGAATCTTCAAGAAATAATAATTTTGTTTCATTAAAAATAAAAATTTGTATTGGAAAAGGTAGGTAAAAATTGAGTTTTTTAGTCAAAATCGCATTTCTCCTTCATTTTTCATTTTTTTTTAAACCCTAGTTCCTGCCATAGACAAAAGGATACAGAATAAGAAAAAATTTCATTTTTGTGTTTCAAGTCATCTCAAACAGCGGCAGGACTTCCGCGAGTAAGGAAGGCGCGCCGCCATTGCTCGATGGCCCCCTCCCCCCCCTTTGCATATTTTATCTTGAAACTTTTTTTACTTGTACAATAAACATTTACCTACATCTGAAAAAATTGTCCAGTGTTTATCTTAAAAACCTTCCCAACAAAAATTTTTCAAAAAAACATGTTTTCTCGGCCGCACAAGGTAGAAACCCCCCTTAAGTGATGCGTTGCCTTCATTGAGCTGGAACTTAATTTGTTACAATTTACAAATTGTTTTGTACTTGGGTAAGAAAATTCATTTATTTCTTCAAACTCACATGTGAACAGAAACAAAAACAAGTTAAAATATAATAAACAAAATTAATAATTACAATGCAGTTCTTGCTGCCTTCTGGTCAGTCGCGCTAATTAACAAATAATAATAATGTTTATACAAAATAGTTTGGCGTTAATTGGTTTAAATATTGGTAAGAAATACTCTGCAAGTCAAGTAGACATGTACAAATATATAAATAAGTATATGCAGGTATGTGTGTACACATGTATTGGTATGGCAATTATTTAAGGTACTGGCAAAGGTTTTTAAAGCGGAAAAGGTAACATTTGAGTTAGAAATTCGCTCAGCACTTACGAGCTGATTTTGTGAGCTGTTTTGAATATTAATTTGTAATATGGAGGCACGAACGTGTTCCTTTCTTGATTCTTATCAAAAGGTTCTTTTCATAGTTTTTGGTTAATCTTACAATGCGGTGCGTAAAATTTTGAATAATGTGGTAAACAAGCCGATTCTTCCAAATCCGAAAAGTCTTTTGGCCTAATTTCGAGTTTGAATAGGATCATCTAAATTCTGCGATTTAGCGTTTCTTTATTCGACCGATACTGTAGTAACTCCTTGGGGAAAATTTGGCACTTGTCCAAATATTTTATGATTCTGTATGATTAACAATTTTTGAGGAAAGTACTGAAGTACAGCTCTTAGTTTTTAAATAGTTTTGGAGTAACTTTAAGAATTATTCTTGAACCATTTACTATAAGAGATATTTTTTCATTTTTTGTTAATGTCCAAGTGTCCATAATGAAATTAGAAAATTTCCAAGACTTTAGAAGTAAAAGCTACAAAACTAAAACAAGACGCTTACATTCTTCTATGTAGCAAAGAAGTAAGTAAGCTGTTCTACCAGGCGTGGCATCCAAAATAAAAATAAAAAACTAAACAAACATTAATTGTGAGGTTACTTGTTTACTGAAGAAAGTTGGGGGTATGGAGTGTGTAAGTTATGCTCCTTACGTATTCAAATTTATTTTTCCTTTGCAAAGACTGAGTTTTTTTGTTTACATTTTACTAAAACTTTGGAACTTTTTATTCCTCAAAACAGATTTAAGTAAAATTTTTGAAAATTGTTAAATGAATGTTGGACTAAACAAGTCTTCGAAAAACTTGTAAAATATATATAAAAAATAAATTTAAAAATATTAAAATGTTGAAACAATGTTTGCTAGATAGTTTTTCATTAAATCCACGCCTGTTCGTTACAATGTTGAAGGGATACAAAATTGTTGCTAAATACAAGTTTTAGCAGAAAATTGTTACAAAAAAAGTGTACATCAACACATAAATTGGGAAGGATTTCAAATAGTTATAAATTATAACCGATTTGACATAAGCTCAGTGAGACGATTTTTGTGGAAAAAACGGAGGTGTCATACGTAATTTCTGTTGAAAGACATTAGCAGTAACAACATGAAAGCAATGAACTCTCGCTCGTTTTGAGATTCGAATTTTTTGAATGGATTTGTGGCCGAAAACATGATTTATGATATTGTAGTGATACCACCAATGCATTCATAATCGCCAGAAAATCCAATTATAATAAAAATACAATATACCAATATAAATAAAAGAAAGCAGTCACACGCCTGTAAATCCGTTTGCTGGTTTGACTACGATTTTTTCAAGTAAATTTTCCATATATGCAGCGCTATTATGTTATTTGTCTCTTACAGTTTCATAGCAATTCGAAAGCACTTTGAAATAGTTATGTGGAAGAAGACAGTACGTTCCTAAAAGTACCTATTCAAAAAGATATACATGGCGATGTGTTTAAGGTCAGCAAAAAAAAAACAAATTTCAATTCGTGTTTTCAAAAATACAAGAAACCAGTATTAGTCCCCATGATGATAAAAAGATTTAAATTTTCCGTTGTAGTTGCACAATAATTTCTCCACAACCCGCAACTGAAGTGTTTTATTGTTCTCAAAGAAGATACGAGTCCACTGTTGTTGGTTCTTCCTTTGCGAGTTGTGAATATAATTGCCAACAAATATCGATTTTTAGTAGTTCCAGTATTTTATGTAAAGCTATAGTTTGTGTTACCCGCATTTCAGCCCAAATGCAATAAACGCATTTTGTAGTTTTAGATTTTTGCAAAAGAATTTGTCTCTTTTATTGTGTTCAATGTTTTAGTTGCATTTTAGTTTGCAGTTATGCCGTCTTTTTTATGTTTAGGATTACATTAAAGTATGCACTTAGTAAAGTAGTTAAGTGATCAATAAAGTTTGTTAGCATTTTCAACTCTGCTCACTGTTGTGAAATGAAGTTTTAAGTTTAATTCAAGTATAGACTAAATAAACGTTAAAGTTAGTAGTCATTTTTGTTTTATTATCATTAGAGACTAATTATATAAATTATAAATATTAATATTCAATACAATATGGAAATTGTTTATTTTGTTTTAGTAAAGTGTAAATGGAAACCCTTTACGGTGAAAGTGGCGCCTTAGTACATGAACTTGAGTAACTCGCAAACATTCCAAAATCCCATTTTGGTTAATAGAAGGGCGTAGGTAGGAGAACATTTTACATAATCATCACCACAATAATAAACACTCTGCCACAATTGCGAAAATTGTCAGAGCACATAGATTACAGACAGATAATTGTCGTTCAGTAGCAATTTGCTAGCTTTAGCCGTAGTAATATTTGCCACATACATCAGCAAGTCACCGTACAAAACTATTATTAACTAATATTCTTTTAGGTTGTTTCGTTTTCGTAAAATTTGGCAATACAATTCAGCGCTGCTGTCAACAGCGCGCGTGTTTCCACTCTTCTCTTCACAATTTATGCTCAAAACAAACCAGTCACAATGCGCTATTTGCATGGTAAGAAAACAAGGCAAAAACATATGCAAACAATCAAATAGCTGTGAACAAGTCTTGGCGCATATACAACTTAAATTTCCAAGGCATATTCAAGCATATAAAATAATCGCACTTAACTTGCAGCCGATCGGCCCGATGGGTCACGGCTGCATTTGTCACAAGACGCCGCACTAATGGCTAACTAAGCAACTATAAATTATCAGCATTAAGTTAGTTTCATTTAAACAATTTAATTAGACTAAACACTTAAAACAAACAGCGCTATAAACTTAACAAACGTACAAACTAGCAATTTGCCCAAAAACGCTCGCGCTTGGCAAATTCGCAAAGAAACACAAAATCCGCGCAGCATAAAACCAAACCCAACCAAACAAAACCCAATTAGAAAATGGCCCGGCAAAATGGGCCGCTAACGTTCACTAAATATTACCCTAACTTTTGTCTTTCACCTTGTTGTCGTTGCGGTTGTTGTTTTTGCTGCCATTGGTGTTGTTGAATAGTGTAATGTCAATTTAGTTGAATCAATTACTAAATATACATTATACAAATACAATTACTTTACGCACAGTACACAATGCAATAATATGCCGATTATAGTGTGTTACATTTATGCATAGTCACAATAATGTGATGCGTTTGAATCGTTCAATAGGTTATGCAGTTTAAATAATGGTCACGTAAATTAAGTTTAGAGTAATTACGAGCTAAATTAACTGCTACTACACTAGGAGTTATTCTCACAGTCATCGGGTTTGTGCTTCATGCGGAAATTACTCAGAAGATCGGCGCAATTATTGACCATCATCAGGTAGTCGCCGTTGTCGAGATTCGCCTGTTCGGTGGTCGTGTAGGCGTGATTGTGTTGTGAATTCGTTTTGTCATTTCTGTTGTATGAAAGAGAGATATACGAAAAACATATCAATTGCAGTTTTAAAGTAAAAATTAAAGGAAATCGAACTTTTTAGTGCTGCTTTTGCAATATGATACCCGAGTGGGTATTGCAAAAACCGGTTCTAAAACTATGCTCAACGTCCTAATTGACTCACTTGTTTTGTGTTATATTTGTCAGCATGTTTTGTGTCATAATCACAGCGTTCTCCAATTCCTTCAGCATCAACGAATCTTCACAATTTTTGAGATTGGCATGTAGCTGCATTACGGTTTGTGTTGTTGTGTATAATTTGTTGATAACATTGTGCACTTGTGATTTAGCTGCAAATATCGTAAGAAATACAAATTCGTATTCAGAATTTCATGTGAGTTAAGCAACATTCAGTTTAGCGCCACTTACGATCACTGCCTTCCAAGGCGGCAAATTCCGGCGACTCATAAACGCCGCGTTGTTTCACCACATTTGGACTGTTGAGCACTTTATTCTTGTGATCAAATGCCAAGTTGCGTGGCCGCGGTGGCACAACGGGTTTTGAGCTTGATGAGCCACCTGGCGTTTCTTCGGAGCTGGAGTCATCTTGCAGGGGTGCAGCTGAAATGGCGAAAGCATAAAGTTGTTTATCAAAATTTTGATATAGTTGTACGTGAGTATGGAATAAAACGTTTGAATAAAGATAAATAACTAAAAAGGGTAGACCCCTGATCCAAGAAATTTACAGTTATTATTTAGAAGAATAATTTTCAATGAATTAATTCCATTATTTACATAACGTTAACTTAATATAGAAAGACCCTAACTAATTTTTTTTCAAAATCAAGTTTTTTGCAGATTACGGCAAGTCACCATCTAATACTCACTTTAGGTAAAAACTTTGCTACTAATAAAATATGCATGCAAATAAAAAAGATCCTAACTCAGTTTTTCAACCGCAGAAGCTTCAATTTTTATTAGGTTTTTTGCTTCTCCTGAAAAGTAACAAAAATGTTAGATAGGGCTTTTCTACATTAACCCGTTCGACCCCAAAATTGTACCCTGTGTCTCGATATTACTTTTTGGTATTTAAATCATGAAACATTCGCCCAAGAAGTGTGCGTCACGCCTCTTTGTTAAAGTTCTAGAGCTAGTTTACTTTTGAACAATTTTAGCTTAAAACGGGTTAAATAAATTTTGTATCAATATTTTTTAATTACAGAAAAATTATGTAATATTTATGGAAAAACACAAAATTATCACTTTTTGATTTCATTTAACCATTATTGAAGATCAAACGCGCAAACTTTCCCTGATTTCACTGCAAATTCGAAATTATTTTGGAGATAACAGTAAATTTGTTGTAATTTTCTTGAATTCACTTCTAAAAATATACATTTGTTGGTGTCTACTTAAATTAAACCCATAAATCAATCGTAGCTTTTGCTATAAGATGACAAATAGATAGTGAACTTGCTCTCAGGCAACTTTGGGATCGAAAGGGTTAAGGTAACGATAAATAGGATTCGTCAAGTTAAAATTCTAAGGTTTAAATGTGATTTAGAACGAAGGGACTCAAGGGACACACTCAAAGGAGGATTTTTTTCCCTGAACAGTTATTGATTTTTTCAATAGGATTGAAGAAATTGCTGGAAATGTCACTAAGATTGTAATATATATGATGCTATTATAAGTGCCCTATAAGCCATCATAAATTAAACTCGTTTCATCACACCGTCCCACACTCAACACCCTCGTTTTTGTGGTGTCACAATGGGTCCAACATGTGGCAACCAAATCTAATCTAACTTTATTTACACCCTTATTCCGACCTAACGATTAAGTATTTAAATACTATCATGAATAGATCAGCAAAGGGGTTACCATTGCTAAAGTTTGTCTGCAGTCCTTTTCGACGATTATTGTTAGCGCTGGAATTTTTAGTACCGTACTGACGTGTTGCAGCTGTTGAAGAAGACAATTATTTAAAAAATTAGAGTTTAATTTTCTTGAATGCAATTTTTAAATTTGCACAACATACCAATTGGTCCATTTGTACGACTTTGGCTGGCACTACCCATGCGGCTGCGATTGGTTTCCTCATTCTCGGAATCGCTCTGTAAATTGTAAGACATTTTTCGTTCATATCAAAGCGAACCTAAATACATAAAAATATGCAATAGCCAAGAGTGCCAACGTACCCCTTGATTGAGCACCCCAATTGAAGCGCTCGAAGTGCCCAAGCCGCTGCCAGAGCCTTTCAGCTGTAGGCTATTGCGTTTGTTTGCCGAACGTGAGACGGAACTGTTGCGATAGACTACGCTAGGCTTTTGCGATGGACTGCCATTCTGCTTACCACCTGTAAACACAAAAATAATGCAATCATTTTAGCAAAAATAGTTGAGTAGAATTCATGTTTGTGCATACCTTTTCCCATATTGCCAACGCAGAGGTCGCTGAGCGAACATGCACGTCGTATGGATGATTCCTCGATTGGCATGGGCTGCAGGTTTTTAGGATTACCTGGAATAAAGCCAGTTGTTGAAACATTTGTTATAGAAAATCAATTACAAATCATCAAATATTCGGTGCATAGGAATTTTGTAAATGAATTCTTAAAGTAAACATAAAGCAAAACCCCAAACACAAGTTTGACATACAAATGAGTTTCACAATTTTGTAGCTGATGAATTGAGGTAATGAAGAAAACATGGGCGAGTGTTGGTGCTACATCGAAACCTCCATTAAATAATAACATTAAATAACACAAATTTTTTTAATATTTGTTGCCACCTGAAAAACCAAAAACTTGTGCTCAAATAAAGAGTCAACTAAATTCGTTTGAAATAAAATGCTTGTGTCCACATCGAGAGAAAACAAAACAATCGGTGGCCCGCAAACCTTGATCCTTTTCATCGCAATCAATGCGCATTTTCTCACTTTCATGCTCAGCCGGCGACTGGTCGCCGCCGTCCGTGTCCGAATCGGCCTTCACCTCCTTTGCCAGCTCGACTTCGTCCTCGTCCGTGGACGATGGCGAGGCGGGCGGTGGCGATGCACCAAACATGTACGCCGGCATGTCGGCGCGATCCAGTACGTCGGGCAGGCTGACATTCCGCTTTATGTGGCGCGCATACGCACACAAGTCCGCATCCGAGCTGTCGGCACATATGCGCCGCTGCTCGTTCTCGATGTCCTTCTCGATGCCCTTGGCCAGCATATCAAAGTTCATGGTCAGACTCTTTACGTAGCCCTTCTGCTTGGAGTTGCACTCGAACGGCCGCATGCGCGACTCGGTGGCAATGCGAATCTGCTCCAGCTTGCGTTCCTCCATCTCGATCAGCTTCTGTATGATGTCGATCTTCTTGGCGATGTTCTTGCACTGGTTGCTGGTGGAGCAGTCGCTCGTCTGCGTCCGCTCCTCGTTGGCCATGTTCTTCTTGTGCTTGGCGTCGCGCTCGCGCTCCAGCTGTATCTCGTCGACGACCGCCTGCAGCTCGGGCTTCGTGTACAGCTTCAGGCTGTCCATGTTCATGTTCTCGTGCTCGTTGCCGTTCTCGGCAATGTACATTTCGAAGGTGCGTTCGCCGTAGTCGACGGGCAGGCTGCCCGCCGTCGTTGGCGGCGTCTCGTTGCGGTTGATGTCGTTCAGCGGGCAGCTGATGGCGCCGGTGACGCGGCTGTCGGTGCTCGAGTGCACCGAGGCAGCGCTGCTGCTGCTGCACGACGACGAGCGCTTCTCGCTCGGGGTGTACTTGATCTGCGAGACGGTGTTGAAGCGCACCGAGATTTTCGGACGCGCTCGTGTGCGCATGCTGGTAGCGCGCCGCGAAGCCGCCGCGTTCTTGTCGTTGCTGTCGAATTTCGACACCTTCTTCAGGCAGCTGTGCGTGGTGAGCGCGCCGCTACTTACGGACGGCCGCATGCCACTCTTCTTCACCTGCAGCTCGGCCTGTTTCTCGCGTTCGAACTTCTGCAGGTTGCGCTCGAACTTGCGCACCACGCTGGCGGTGCGCGAGTTACAGCGCACGTCCGCCGTGTCCACATCGAAGGCGCAGTACTTTTGCGGTTTCTCTGCGGCGGCAGACTCCACCGTTGAGGTTAATGTGGAGATGAGGTTTTGCGGTTTGGCTGGCACCGGCGGCTTCGGCTTAACGACCTTCTTTGCGAACAGCAAATCCTCGTAGCCACCCGGGTCCGTCCGCAGCGGATTGGTGGTGTGCTGCAGACGCTGCTGCGCAAAGTCCTGACTCAGGCTCTTGTTCACGCCCGAGTTGTACTGCTTGTTCTTCGAGCTCAGCGTGGGTATTTCGTCGGCGTTGCTCTTGCCACCACCACCGAAGCTGCTACTGGCCGTGTCGGCAATTCTGGGATACGTCTTCGAAGTGGGCAGCTGCTTCATGACTGCACTCCCGGCGGGCAGTGCTTTCAAGCGCAAATTGTCGGCCGCCTTCAGGTTTTCCAAATTGTAGCCCGACACGTCAAAGCTTTCGTAGGGCAGCGGCGAGTGCTGCAGATTGCGCTGCTGCATGTAGTAGTCGAAGCTGCCGTAGGCATTCGGACTGGAGCCGTACGATTTGGTGACTAGCTGCGAGGCAGTTGCAGCTGCGGCCGCGCCCACTGCGCCATGCAGTATGAAATTCCTTATGCCGGCGTGGCGCTGCATCTGCTGCTGCTTGTCCAACAGCATCTCCATTGGTGCGCTCTTGCAGTCGCTCTCGTCGGACAATATGCTCTCCATGCTGTTGCAGTAGCTGCCGTCGTCCAGGTACTCGTCCGACACCAGCGACTCCTGACTCTTTTGTTCCGGATACTGTGACGACAGGAAGAAACTGGCGCTCGAGTGACGCTGCGTCTCCAGGAAACGCGCCTCGTTTACGCGTCGCTCCTCCGCTCGCTTCTCGGGCGTGTCGTTCAGTATGTCCGAGAGCGACACTTTGCGCTGACACTGATAGAACTCCTGGTAGATGTAGTACTCCGAGACGGCGCGTTTTGGCGGCAGCGCAATGTCCGGCGGAGGCATTCGATGTGGCAGCGCATGTGCGTATCGCTCGGCGCCCATAGCGGGCTGCATTGGCCGGTTCCGACTGGCCAACACCGGAGGCGACAAGCTGGCCGGCACAGACTTCGAGGCCACAATTTGCGAATACCGTCCACCCAGCTTGGCGTCGTACACGTCCATGCCGATGTCGTCCAGGTCACCGTACTTGCGCTGGATCTCCTCGATCATCTTCTCCGTGTCGGCGTGTATCATGTCCAGTATGGTGCGCGCGTCCTCGGCGTACACCGAGTGTCGCTTGGGCTCGGTGATGATGATGCTCTTGTTGTCCGCTGACCATTCCACCTCCTCGTGTACGGGCGACACCGGACACGACTTGTAGTGCTTGAGGATGCTGGGCGTGCGGCGCGTATTGCCTGTGGGATAGCGCTTTGTGCGCGGCGTTTCCAAGTCTTTGCGCTGGCTATGTGCCGGCAGCGTGGAGCTGGTGAATGGGGGCTTGGGAGCGTTTTGCTGATTGCGAACTGCAGTGCGTGAGGTGGACGAGGTCATAAAGGGCACGCCGGGTGGTGGATGTATTTGGCGCACGCCCACATGGTGCGGATAGGGCGGATAGTGCTGTTGCACCTGACGCATGGCTTGACAATTCTGTTGCAGCACTGAACGCGGCGCGGCGCAGTTGAAGAAGTGCTGTTGTGGCGGTTGCTGCGAATGCACCGCTGGCGGTGGACGTGGTGAGTATTGGGGTGGCTGCTGGTGATAATACTGCGGCGATTGAGACGGCGCGTAGGAGGGCGGCAGCGCTGTCGTTGGCAGTTGTTGTTGTTGTTGTTGTGGGTGCTGCTGTCGATTGTAGCTAGAATACTGTTGGGGGTCATAGCGATCTACAGATTAGTGAGTGGTTTCAAAGCAGTTGGAATGGGGGTACAATTACGTAAAATTATCATGAAAATCCCGGTCAGCATGTTTGTAAAGACGAGAAGAGAAAACACAAACATTTGGGAGTGGAAGAGAACAGAGAACAAGCATTACACTTACTGCTAGCAGCAATAAATACAGAGGAGGAAATGTGATGTTTCAAATAATTGCTGCATAGTTTCTAACTTTTGCCTAATGCATTATTGTTCCAATAATTACAATATTAGCCTAAAATTCGCAACATTACATTGCAAACTATTTATTTATTTATAGCAGAGGGTATTCAGGCTGTCTTAACAAAGTGTCCTAAAGTTCTTTGCAATTTTAAATGCATAATTGGTTGTTGGCATAATTTCTAAGTTTCTCGACCACCACTCACCTGTTTTTGCATAACGATTTGCTGCCGCTGCCGACCTTGCCTCGTTATTGCCTGCCAGACTCAAGTCTGAAATGCTATGACTGCCGCGAAGTGAGCGATAACCGACCTTTAATTAAGCAAATACAAAAAAAAGTTACAAATGTTTATAATTTATGTCAAATCTATGTTAATCAGACGAATAAAATTAAATGAATACTACGCAATAAATAAAAAAATATTGTTAAATATGATTAAATAATTAAATTAATTCCACCGATGCTCATTAAAAATGAAATTTATTCATGCATTATAGCAATGAAAGAACATTTTATATGAATTAGCACGTTCCACATTTCAAGGCTGACAAATTTTAAAGATTTATCTTGCAAGTATTTTACGCGTTAAATTTTTTTTCAGTGTATTTGTTATGAAAGCTTTTTATGCATTTATATTTTTATACTTTCAAAGTTATGCATGAAACACGACACCAAGCTGCACGTGTAATGTTGCTAGCTTTAGGCACTCGAGATGACACAAGCATCGGTGGTTCAGTGGTAGAATGCTCGCCTGCCACGCGGGCGGCCCGGGTTCGATTCCCGGCCGATGCAATATGCTTTTTTGTTTTTTTTTTAATTACATTTATATTTGGTTAACTTTACGCTCTATTACTAATACCGCTTAAGGTTATTTTGATTGTTATTATGAAATATATTAAAAAAAAATAATAATATGATATTTGTAAGTATTCATGACTATAATGAACATGTATAAATAAATATGCTGAAAGCCCATTAAAAACCTTAATTATTTTTATGAATGACAGTAGATATGTGGTTAGACTTTCGACTTCAAAATATGTTGCTTTTCCGCATGAAATGCTGTGAACATGTTTGCAGTCCCACTTCGAAAGCGCATGAATACGATTGCGGTTACTTTGCAAAACACAATTCGAAAAAGACAATGTGCACAATTTAGTTTGTTATTGTTGTGTGCTGTCAGAATTTCTCACCTCCGGTATAGCATTCAACTTTTTAACTCCATTTTTACGCAAGCCCTACGTACCGTGCCGACCCGTACAGTTGTGTACCATGAGCACACAAACAAATTTAAACCCCATAAGGAAAGTGTGTCAACATACAAGTAACATACAAAATTTGAGGACAAATACAGAAACAAATGAAAAGAAAATCACACAAAACAATAAAACTTATGGTGCCACAAAACAGAACGAAACAAAGCAAACAGAAAACGATTCTTACATTTTCCAGCTGCTGCTTCACTTCACTGATCACCTTAAGCAGCTCGTCTTTCTTGGTGCTGGTGAAGGATTTGGTGATGGTGGGTGTGCTGCCAACGGCCTTGCCATTCTCTGTGTTATGTTTGGCACTTATACTGCGACGGTCTGTAATGCGAAAAGACATTTATACAATGTGAAAGTACAAATTGTGTCTGCACGTACTGCTGCTGCCACGCTCCAGTTGCAGACCGGGACCGTCGGGCAGTGCCGCTTGCAGAAAGTTGCTTGTCGCTTGCGGTATACTCTCTGAGCTGCCGCCCAAAGTCGATGCCAGCGAGCGTTCGGCATTCTCCGCACTTGGCGTCGAGCCCTCATCTTCAGTGTCCGAGGTGCCAGTACCCGTGCCGGTGCTGGCCGTGTGTGTGCTGCCATTCGTAGCCACTGTCAGTCCGGCTTTCTCGAACTTTTGCCGTCGCATAGATTTCCGTAACTCTTCCTCATTCATGGCAGTCACTTTGAATTCGCTGAAAAACCAAACATAAAAGCTCTCAATATATTTCTGAAAAATTGGTAGCAAAATTGATTGAACTTACGTCGGCGTGCTTGGTGATATGTTGTTGTAGAACATGCCATGGTCCGAGCTGGTGCGTTCTCCATCCGAAATATCCTCCACATCACCGTCATGCTCATTGGACTGCGCATCAAAGCGCAGTCCCGATTTTCGCTTTTCAGGCATGAGGCGCGCTGCGTTGCCGTTGCCGTTGTTGCCACTGTTCACCGTGACCACGGTGCCCGTGTTGTTGCTGCCAATGAATTTCAGCTCTCGCCTTGTCTCCATGCCAGAATCAATTGACGAATCTTCGCTGAGGTATGTCTGATTGTACATGATGTCCTTAGAGGAGGCGCTGTTGTAGTCGGACGTCTGCGTGTTGCCCAAACCACCACCGCCGCCAATGCCAATACCGCCACTGGAAGTGATGGTACCCAGAGGACTCTCCGAGTTGGAGCGAAGGTCGGTGAGAGCATCAGGGTCGAATTGACCGCGCTGCGCCCAACGACCGCGGGCGCGCGGCACACCACCCACTCCCAATTGACTAGGTGAACAGCTCAGATTCGAGGTGGACGAAGCCGAGTGCAAGCCCGAAGCACTGGTCTGCGGTATGGCTAGCGCGCCGCTGATCTCTTGCTCACCGGCTGCCTTCCGCTTGGCCCACTGTGGCAGTTGGCCAACATCGGAGAACTTATAGCCCGGCGTTAGTGCCGGTTCGTCGGAGAAAATCGTCGGCGAAAGCGCGTACTTCTGTGGCGTGCCTATATCTTCCAATTCACGCGTGGGTGACTCGATTATGATGCCCTCAGGTGTGGCAATCACAGACTGCGGCCGCTGAATGGGTGGGTGGCCGGAGCGCAAGCGCTGCTGCGACAAACGGGCCTGCATTGTCACAATCATGTCGTGTGGCACTTGCCATACGAAAATGCAACCGTCGCCACTGGCCGAAATCAGATGGCGGCAGTCGTTGGTGAACTTCAGTCCTGTCACTAGCTCACTGTGGCCGTACATGCGCGCCATACACTCGTTAGAGTAGTAGTCGTAGACAGCGAGCGTTTTGTCGGTGCACGAAGTGGCCACGTAGATGCCGCTTGGGTCGAGACTTAGCTTTATCAGACTGCCCTCGTCAGAATGGGAACCCTTGAAGGTCTTGGTGTGTTTGGCGTTTTGAGTGCCGTAGACGCGTATATTGCGATCCTGGCAGGCGGTGAGTATGTGTTTGGAATTCGAGTCCACTTCCATGTCATACAGTGTTGTTTTGCCGGAAGTGTTGGTACCGCGCAGAAAGATGTTGCCCTAAAAAATACAAAATTAGTCAGAATTTGTATACTTCAGATTTTTCCTGTTTTTAATTTACCTGGAACGTTCGGAACATAATCGATTTATCGGCACCACAGGAAATCATCTGGAAATTCAGGCCAGCACCAACGAACTTGATCGACGTTATGGACGACGAATGATCGTCGAGTGTCTGCAGCAACAGATAGTCCTGCGCCACATCGAACACATGTATGAGCCGGTCACGGCTCGCGCTCGCCAGCAGCTTTCGTTCAATTTTCTCATTCGAGTACTCAAGGCATAGCACTTCGGATTCGTGCGCCTCGATGGTCATGATCAGTTTGGAATTGGCCAAGTCGTAGATGCGTATATTGCCGCTGCGATCGCCGCTCGCCAGATGCTGCAGATCGGGGCTAATCCGTATGCAGCGCACCCCGTTGCGACCGTCGTAGGACGTGTTGGAGTTCTTGTCGCCGAACAGATCCTGATCCTTGATAAAGTTCAGCTCCTCGTCGATGTACATGATCTTTAGTAGCTCTTTGGAGTAGATATTTTTGCGGTAGCTCTCATTGTTGGCACAACCATCCAGACCCCAGACGCGTATGGTGTCGTCCGAGGAGCAAGTGACGAACGAGTCTTCGGGCAGCGTGTCCGACAGCTCACGCTCGATGTTATATGGCACAGTCTCCACGCCCCAAATGCACGTGGAATGATAGAGGAAGGAGTGCGATTTGCCCACACGCTTAATGTCTCGCATGTCCCAGATGTACAGCGAGTGATCGTTGTACACGCAACTGACCTAATGTGGGGCGAAAGCATAAAAGCGGTTAAGTCTCAAACCGACACTATCGAAACAATCAGCTCACCTTTGAGCGCTGCTCGTCGTAGACCATCGCAATGCAGTCCGGGTACTTGGCGTGTGGCGGCACCGTCATTATGTGATTGATATGTATACCTTGTGCCACCTCGACGCCCAGGTAGTGGGTGCGCGGCAGCGTGGTCACGTACTCCAGCGTGCTGGCATTGAAAATGCGTATGATTGCCTCGGCACAACCCACCAGTATGAATTGCTCGTTCACGCAGATGCAGTTGGCGCTGTTGGTGCGGCACTGCACCCACTTGTCCAGCAGGCGGCGCGAACTGAACTCAACCAAATGTCCTTGGCGGGTGATGGCATAAGTGCGCTCCGAGCTGCCACCCTTACCGCAGGCGACGGCGCAAAAGTCATTGTCGCGCAAGTCGCCCAGTATGGCACTGCGTCCCATCAGCGGTATGGGATCTTTGTACTGCGAAACGGAAAACAATCAAGTACAAACAACACAAGCACAAAGCAAAAACACCTGCCCACCTTACGGCCTCCTTCCAGATACCAGTACTTGACATGTCGATTGCCCACCGTGACAAAGTAGCTGCCATCCTCGGCAAAGCTAATCGCCGACACCTTCGAGCTGATTTTATTCGAGGCCATTTTCAGATTCGATTTCCAATCGAACACATTCACAATCATGTCGTGTTGTGAGCCGACGGATACCAGGTACTTGCCGGTGGGTGAAAACGCCTGCAAAACAATCGAAACGGACGTGTACAAAGTGTTGACGTGCAATAGTCGACGGGACACTCACCACACACGTGACGGCATATTTGTGATCGACGAATTCGGCCACCACACTGCCGCCCGTGGTGTGCTCCAGATTGCCATTGGGCGCGTCGAGCTCCCAGACTTTGATGGCGGGATTAATGCCGCACTCGCCGGTGGCCACGTAGCGGCCGCAGCGCGAGAACGTCACGGACGTGAACGCTTTGCGGGATGTGTTGACGAGATAGGCTTGCGTCTGGCGTTTCGCATTGAACAATACCACGGTGCAGCTGTACGACAGAGAGAGATAGAGAACAACAAAAATAATTAATTTATTTTCATGACGTGTGTAATGATTGTTAAGTTTAAGTGTTGGGTGTGGAGAACTCAATGTAACACCGACTTTGTTAATTAAACAAAATCTCATGACAAACACGAGCTTCATAAAAAATGCTCTTTAACCACAACAGAAAACTATTCTGAGGCATTCTGTGGCTCGCTCGTAATGCAACCACAAAATGCGACAATTAAAGTTTATTCTGAGCATATTTAAGTGCGCAAGTTTCCGGTCGACGCTAATTAAATAAACTTTATGAAATATTAAGTCAAGGCCGCGACGCAGGAAGCCTCAAATAAAAAGTGAAAATGCGAAAGTGTAAACGTTTTATAATTATGCCTCAACTTTCAGACTTCCAGGCCACACGCTGCCCATAGCATCCACACAGTGCACAGCAGTTAAAGGTTAAATTTCTGACACAGTAGCTGTGCCGCATATTAGGGAGAGGCGAAGTGCATGCAGAACGCGCACGATTACCTCACAACAGCCTGCGACCTATGCAGCCTACGGTGAAACCTTTGTGCGAGCTCAACATTTCGTTCCCGCCAGCCGCTGCCGGCATTTTTGTTGCCATTGCAAGCGTACACGTCTCTTCCGCGCGGCAATCTAAACCAAAACGACACAATCTGCACGCAGCCAGTCAGTGTTGCCCGGCGTAAGCGCGCTGCCCTTTTTGCATTGCTTTTTGTGCACATGACGCCGCCGCACATGCAATTCTTCCACACAACAGTGGCCGCCGCACACACGCAGTCACTCAGCCAGCCAGCCAGCCAGCAGCGTTTACCATTCGTGTCTGTTTGCGTGCTCGCTCGTTCGCTCGCTGGCTCAGTGGCCCTGTAATTTTGCGCCACACCGCCGCGTGGCGTTCAAAGATTGACAGCATCCGTTTTAGCCATTCGGAGGGTATTTTGCCAGCGTTGCGGCCGTTGTTGCTGCGAATTCATTTCATTTTTTATTTATGGCAACTGCAGCAGCTGCTTTAAAGTCACCGTTGACATCTTTTTCGCTGAGTCTTTGTTGCATTTTGATTGTTGTGTCGGCAGTTGGCGCGGCTGCGCGCCAAGGACAGCGTGGGCGATGTTACATGTGCCATTTTAAAGTCATTCAACGCGTTTGTTTGGTGTTAAATGCGGTGTTATTTCCTTGCAGAGCGTAGGTTGACTGGGTTTTATAGACGTTGCGAATGGCAGTCAACGGGGCGTATGAGTGTGGCGTGCCTTGGTTTTGAGTTGATAATTACTCATACGTCAGAGTGGTCCAATAGCAGCATAGAATAATGCAGACAGTTAAACGGCCTTTGAGTGAGAGCTTAATTGTGAGTGGCGGCTATATTTAGATGACATTTGCAGTTAAAGAGCTTTTGAGGTTAATTTCAACGAATGGCTATTAGGAAATGAAATGCTCTCCATATTTGGGATATTGACCAAACGAATCAAGTCAAAGTACTTATTTCTGTCAGAGCTTAGTGTGTCCAGGTAGAGGTATTAAATAAGGAATACTATTGAAATTACTACTTTTGACCACTTTGATCTCGATTTTCGAGGTCAGAGCAAGTTTTCTGTGCTGTTTACTTCACGGAGGAATCTTAAGGCGAATGTTTTCGTATCTAGTTTGAAGTAAAATTCTGTTACAATAATGTACGAGCCCACCAAGACTCACATTTACTGCTTATTACATTAGACCATTAAGTGTTGTTTACAGGGGAGTTATTCAATAATAGTAGTTGATAAATTGATTCCAACTTGCATTACATAAAACGATTCTAGTATCAACTTTTTGTCTATTTCACTAATCCATAAGTTTTTGTATTATAAACTGAAAACTAGTGTCCGACCGAATATTCGGTTTCGGCCCAAATAAGTGGTTTTGGTTTCAGTTTCGGCCAAAAAATAGCCGAACGGTCGAAACCGAAACTTTCTAGAATATTTTTTTTACATTTTATTGTGTAGCAGATATGTATATAGTGAAAGGAGGAGTAATTTAGATGCCACCAATGTAAATAAACTTTTTTTTAGCATACAATATTAAATTGTTTAATTTTAAATATTAGCGAGTAAGGTACGAAAGGGTGATTTTTTCATGTTTATGTTTTTGAAAAATGAATGAATTGTTTTTATTAATGAGTATTTATTTATTTATGTTATGCTTGCTTGTTTGTTAATGTAAAATTCGTTTGTTGAAAAAATGCTTGATATGGTGATTTTTATTTCAACTAAATTGTTTCGGTTTCTGTTTCGGTTTCGGCCGAATATAAAAAAAAACCGAAATTCGGTTTTAGCCCAAAAAAGATGTTTCGGTCGCACACTACTGAAAACCTATTCAGGATTGGCGACTTGCAATAATCAAGGAATGCAATTTTCCCTTTGCCCATTAAATTCTCTTTCAATCCATGTCAAATTTTCATGAAAAATTCATGAAAAAATAACAAATTTGAACTTTCTGCTGAAGCAATTCTGCGAAAAAGAATTGCAGCAATTCAAGAAGACTCGAATTTGTCTTCCTGACACGCACACAACACGGCATTACCCTCCAATGAGATTACCCTGTTTATGCAATCTAAATAAATCTTGGAAATACTATAATTCCCGATTGCAGTGTCGGAAAAAACTTTTCACTTCAACTTTCAGCGATTCGTTGACGCAATTTGCCTTGCATGACAGCGCGGAAATCTCCAAGAAGCACGATGGGAAAACTTACGGAAGCAAATCAAAAGATTTGCAATGCTGTCGACGGCAACACTGCCGACTGTTGCTGCTGCTGCTGCTGCATTTGATGATGGCACTCTGCCTTCGTTAAGCAGAAAATATTTGGAAAATTTGCGCTGGTAGTTACCGTGTAAAATTGCATTAATGTCTCAAATTTTACTTTCATTTTCGGAGCGTCAGGAAATTGCACACATTTCTCGGGCACGGCGCATCAACGCTATGCGGAAGCTATGCGAGTGATTTACACGACGCACTTGCAATTTGTGGGGGCGGCGAGAGGAAAGGCAGGCAGTGTGCGCAGTCGTGCGAGGTGGCCAGGTCGGGTTGAGTGTGGCAGTTGTTATTTTCGCTGCATGCAGCAAATGTCATATCTGTCTGGTGTGGCTGTGGCGTATTTTTAAGTGAATTTACTGCGCGCCAGAAGCAAAAAACTTTCAGTTATGTGCTTGAAATATTTGTGTGCAATGGGGCTGGGGATGCACTTTCGGTAAACGAAAAAAAAGAAATGTCTAAAATTAAATGGGCCATTTAAGCAGAAATTCAAGCCGAGATTGTTTATTACAAATTGTTAATACTAAATTTTACTTTTTATTTTTCAAGAATTTTTTTCTGAGCATTTCTAGCTAAAGAAACCCGCAAACTTTCAGCGCCTTCTAAAAGCATTTCGAGGAAAGTGAAAAGTTGTATTTGATATTTTTTTCGCAGTTTTCTTTTTGGCTGCAGAAAACGGAGCATTTCACTACAGTTGAGTTTTGTAATTGGTGTGGCGCGTACAAGTAGGTTTCTGTGTAATTCGGCGGAAGTTTAATGCACTGCGGTTCTTGGGGGTAGCCGCTTTATTTTGCCACTTAAAAAGCGCACAGCGCATTTGGCTCTGCACTCACGGAGGGTTGGAAGCAAGAGCGTCAAGTTACTTACCCAGCTGGATAGGCCAGCAGACCGCTAACGGGCGAAACATCCAAGGCTGCATTGCTGCAGACGGTGAGGCCGAGTACTTTTTTGAGTTTTATCTGCAACAAGAAAACAAACAGATTGCAAACGATTAGAATTGTGAAAAGTCTTTAAAGAGTTTAGTTTTGAAGAAACATTGCAAGAAATTATTTAGGAGAAGACGATTTTTTAAAGAGAGTGAAAAATGTTGAAATGTATGAAAAATTAGAGAAATCCTGCAAGAAGTAGATTAAACGGCTTTAAAATATAATTTTTGATTAATAATTTTTTTCTTTAAATTCTTGAAAATTGAAAATTTCTAGAGACGACATTTCCCCAAAAAAGTATTCATTTAATGAAATTAATTTTTTAAAATTAATAACATAATAAAAATAAGTGAAACTTTATAAATTTGCAAAGAAAGGTTAAAAAAGTAAAAAAAAAGACACAAATTCAACTTTGTAAATATTTTATTTCGAACAAAATGTTATTATATTTGATTTGTGGTTCTCCTTCTCCATGCATTTGAAATGAGTGTTATAACCAGGGAAAGGATTTTGTGGAAATTGCCTTTTTTGTTTGCTGCTAGATAGAGCATTTCTGATTGAAAATGAGCACGAATTAGGTCCTCCTGATTAGAAATATACCACTTTTATTTTGCGTTTTTTTTGCATTAAAAAGGCAGTTTCACCCTTTTTTTTAACCCATAAATGCCATTTTTTAGTGCCCATTTTACCTATAAATGCCTTTTTCAAGATTTGTCGAGCGCCTTTTTATTTTTCTTTCGTTTTTAATATTTTCCTTTTGTTTCGCAATAACTTATCGATGTTTTTACATTGATTTTATCATTCCTAAGCCGTTATTTTTTGTTGTGCAGTGGAAAATTTAAAGAAAAAAACATGCCAAAATCAAAAAGTTCGGTTAGCGCAAACCTAAAACCTTGAAAACCTTGATGTTCCTTTTCTTTTACAAAAAACGAGGTATAAATATTGTAATGCAACATACGTCAGATGAAATAAAATTATAAAAAAATACATACCGTTTCCCCTTTTTTTTTAGATTTTCTAGTATTTTTTTCTTATTTTTAAAAGCCTGTTTTTGACTTTTTAACAGTTTTTAATGCCCTATTTTGCCTTTTTAGGCAGTTTTTAGTGCCTTTTTCTGCCTTTTCGGCAATTTTTAGTGCGTTTCCGTGCCTCTTTTGCTATTTTATTTTGCCTTTTTTATAGGTTTTTAGGTCCTCAAAATCCTTTCCCTGGTTATAACAAATGTTGAAAAAATAGTGTTGCATACACATTTCAAAAGGTCGGAGTTGTGGTCATATAGGCCTAAGTCTGTCTCATACAGATGCAGCTTCCCCTATCCTTACCTAGCTTAACCTTGGAAAAGTTAACTACTGAGCTGAAATCAAGCCTGTACTCTTTTTTTAACGATCTATCATTTCAAAGTGAACCTTTAAACATTGTTGTAAATGTATAAAAAACCTATGTTGTACAGAAAAATATTAGGTAATTGATGCTAATGCGCCGCATCAATTCACATACAAAAATATGTCTGGCGTCTTTCAAAAACTGAAACGAATTTGCATTTTGAAAATGAAAAGTACCAACAACAAAAACAAAGCTTACAAGCTGTTAACAAGCAAATAGACGCCATTACATACCCTAACATATAATGTCAACATTAGTAAAAATTTCACGAATATAAACAAAACTTGAAATAACAATAAAAGTCCACAACAAAACGAAACATGTTCAGTAACTTCTACCACACATTGAAAAATAAAATCACACTTTTTTGATTTGTTTACTTGATTTATTCAAGCAGAAACTCGCGTAATCGTTGAATACAAATTTCAAACACGAGCTATTTGCGAGCTATTTGTCACGTGTCGTCATCGCCGCGCATAGCCATCGCCTAGTTACGGTTGAATCAGAAAAAAACTATGGCACCAATATGCATTTCAATTCGCCACAATTATTCTGCCATGAAGTACAATTGGCGCGGCTCTCGGTTGCACATGATTTCATTCATCGATTCGCTGTGATATCGCGTAATGTGATGCGATCGGCTGAACGGCTGCGCTATAATTAAGATTCACCTTGATCTTGTCTGGTGCCGCGCAGGTGGAGACGCGCTGCGCGTGGTACAGTAACTCAACCCGAGGCGGGCAGCCAACCACGATCGCACTATAATTGTCGAATCAGGTAGTGGACGCTGTGATCTGTGTGTGGGGTGCGGTGCTACCACTTAATCACATAAATTGTCGGCTTGAAGATGAAACCATTACAGGCATGTTTTCAGTGGTTCACTGTATCGATTAACTGAATTGTTAAGACATTGGTGCGCCGCTGGAGTTCCAATGTTGTGCAGTCAGATTAGAACAAAAACGTTGAATGCTGCTTAAACTTGCGCAGTAAGACAAAAAAAACGTTTTGTATTCCACAAGTTTAATAGAAGTGGGCGTGAAAACGATGAGTTGTTAGCTCGTTTGTTGAAAATTGCTGTTAACGGACAGCAATTAGAGAATTGAATTGAATAGTATTTGAATTTTTGTATCGTGAGGATTTAATAGAAAACGAGTTTAATTAGAGGATCGTAGAATTTATTCTCAGTGCAAACAATGACAAACAGAGCAAAACTTTTTGCAGTGAAGTCAGTAGTATTTATAGTATCTGCATATATTTTATGAAAAATCTAATTACACCTAATTCTGTTTTTACACGTTTTTTTACACGGTTTTGATTTAACACGGTTTGAAAATAAACAAGTTTTAAATTTTGTTACACGATTTTATTCCATTTAGCACGATTCAAAATCTTTTGGGCTTAAATTTTTTTTGTCAAATATAATTTTTGTGAAATATGTTCATATCACAAATTTAGGGAAATCCCCTTTTTGTGGATACAAGCAAATTTACTTGTCAAAGTAATTGAAATGTGTTAATATTTTGTGAACTATCAATGAAATCAGACGTGTTTGGTAAAGAAATTTTTTATAGGCAAATTAGTTTATCCAACGTTACATTTATTTTATTTTAACGCATTAAGATAAAAGGTAGAATAAAGAAATTTTTATAGGCAAATTAGTTTTTCCAACGTTACATTTATTTTAACGCATTAAGATAAAAGGTAAGCCAAAAAATATTTTATATTCATTCAGTTATTTATATTTTTTTATTTTTGTTAAATATTTTATGTATCCTTGTTTTTCACTAATTTTAATAGGTTTTAGAGATAAGGAATCAATCACCTATTTTTGCATACGATCAATGTCGTTTTTACACGGTTTTTTTACACGGGTTTCCCGGAATCAATCTACCGTGTAAAAACAGAATTAGGTGTAAATATATTTTTTATAATTAACTAAAACTCTGAACTCTAATATGGCGTTCAAACTGACTCATTTAAACTGGTTTAAGTGAAAAGAGCTTTTTGTTGAACACAACCGTCCAGACTGCTCAATGAAGTTTAATTTGACAGCAGTTTGTTTACAAACAACAAATAAATATTTTTGTGAACTGATGTGCTGGGAGCATGATTCGAGCGAAATATTGGCGCTTATTTCACAAATCATGGCAACATACTCAACTTCGTCCAAATATTAGACGCCTTGTATTCAGATGCCATAAAATGGCGATGAATGGAATGAAAGCAGTGCGAGTAAAACGATTTTTTCATTCATTTCAAATTTTTCAAATTTTCAATTTTTGTTTGGTTTTGTTTTGATGAAATGACAGCTGAATTTTAAGAGATGTGTTTCATACATGAATAGTTGTGTTTCGTTGGTAAAAAAGCTTTTTAATAGAAAGCTTTCGGATACAACCCTGCGCTAAACTCGTTTCAAAACATAATAAATGGTTTAACACGTTTAATTTCCAACAACAATTGCATGTGAATAAAAAGGTTTTCGAACTGGTTTTGTTCATTTAACTTATTTAAGCACATTAAACACGTTTAAGTCGTCAGTTTGAACGCCATATAAGGGGGTTTTTGGAAGTTAATTCAGTAGATTTTATTTTTATATTTGATAAAAAAACTGCTGAAAGAAATTTTTAAAATGAATTTATTTCATTTGAATTTATGAATTTATTTCATTTCAAAAACACTGATGACTTTTAAAAAGTCAAACCCGTATAATTGATAAACATATTTGATAAAAAAAATACCAGTGAAAGTTTTGATAGTTAATTGAAACTTAGGTAATTATTTTATATACATAAGGTAGAAAAAAACAAATTATTTTTGAAATTAATTATTTTGAAGTTGAAGGCTTTATTTATCAAAGTTTCGTTTGATTCAGGTCAAATATGCACCGTTTTGTTTCATAACGTGTTGCCATTTTGAAGCGAATTCTATTGTGCATCCCTCATAAAAAAATTGTTTCTAGGGACAAAAAAAACTGGAGCAGTGAGATTTAACAAGTATCTCTAGAGGCAAAACCCGACTGGTTACTCAAGACATAGAACATAAACTTAAAACATAACCGTAAAGTTAGAAACCCATGTTGATTTAGTTTTAACGTTTATGTTTACGGAAAACGCAATCAGCTGATGGTTTCGCTCGGGGAAATGTTGCCACTCTCTTCTGAGTTACCAGAATTTGTCAAATATGCCAAGTGGCATAAAATACTTTTTTTTTGTAAATAAATTATTATTTATTATTTTAAGTCGTTGGAGCTCATACATTCAAAAATATGAAGTGAAAATATGCCGGGAAAAGATTTAATTTGCGTATGCACGAGATGAATTAAAACTGAGTGGCAATTATCTTTCTCTCTAACAAGGAAAGTCAGCTGATTTCTAAGTTTATGTTTATGGAAACTAAGTTTTGGGTAAACGCTCAAATGTTCTTTTATGGTTTATGGTTTATGGATACGGTTACGTTTATGTTGTGTGTCTCGGGTAACTGGCCTATTAGACAGCTACAGGTGGTAATCCCTTTATGCCAAGTTCGGACTATAATGTGGATACATAAGAACCTCCCAACCAAGTGCCTGCAGCTTCTGGCGAGTCACTATCGAAGTCCTGATAGAACACAATTTCTCTCCTATGGGCCAAAGCTGGCCGCTTCTGGGCGATTGTTTTCTTCAGACGATCGAATGAATGAATGAACACGTAACATTCAGGTCGGAATTAAAAGTTCGGCCGTAAGAGAACAGCTCATAGTAGATGATTCCCTGCCAATCCCACCAAACACACAGCAAAATCATTCTGTCAATCCTGGCGCGACTACTGTTTGTGCCAGCTCAATGCGATTCGACCACTATCGTTTTTTTGTAATTATTAAAAAATTAAATTCATACATACATATCTAAAGAATTTTCAATGCTTTGTGCTTTTGAAATCCTAATACAAAACAGTTTTCGGTAGCTTCCAAATTTATATGCGATCATAAAATTTAGTAGCTCGTAAAATATGGCATTCAGTTTTTTTTTATTAAAATTATTTCCATATGATACAATGCACGAATTTAATTTCAAAGAAACTTGCTAACCAAATTTATGCAAAACTACGCACAACGTGCAAAACTGAAACTTTGCAACATTTTTTCCAAAAGTCACATTCAAACAAGAAATCGCATGCGTAGCCTTAAGCAACAAAGCGGAAATGCATATTAATGATTTATTGGCAAAAGTTGGAAATCTTTAAGCCTGTTAAGCCTACGTAGCGCAGCGAGAACATTCTCAATGTGCTCTAAATCAATCAATAATGGATCGCTAAGAAGGCAAAGCGACTTGCCACCTACGCGCATGCGGACACTGGCCCTGGGACTTGTAGTGCGATCGTGTTGCATGCTCACTGACAAAGTCGAAAATTTTTAAAACTGCGCATCACAACATTAAATAATTTATTTTTTTGCATTTTCTTATAATAATTTGTATGGTTGCGTATGTGAGGCATATTTGGCGAACAGGTGGCTTAAGTCGCGTGCTAATTTATGTATTTTCAGAACTTGTTCTGATACAGCTTGGGCTGCTGTGACTTGTTTTAATTTTTTTACATAATGTTTTTGCAAAAATCATTTTAGTAGTCGGTGAAGCTGTGATGTTCATTTACGCCGATTGTAGACAGCAGCGCAAAAGTTTCAAGCTGAAGTTACAACCAGACATCGCTGCTCATTTCCGCTGTCAACTGTGGCACGCTTTAATTACTCTGAACTGTTGAAGCGTTTCAGCCTCAGCCAGTTCAGTGTTGGCGGCAGTCAAATATTTATTTCCACCTCGATCAAAATCCAAAAGCCGGGCTCAGACGCGAAAAAGTAACTTGACAAACGCACAGCTGCAGCCAAGCCGAGTGGTTAGTGAGCGCATACTGAGATCTGCCGCTGAGATCATCTCGAGAACGTAAATAGCAAGTGGGGACTTTAAAGCGGCGACAGCGGTTTGTGAAATGTGCGCCAGCAGTCGTGTTGGCCCCAAAAAACAAGCAACAGCCAATGCGACTGGTGTGTGTAAGCCGTGGCAGCACGTCGTCTGAATATGAAATCATTCAATTTGCTTTTTGCAGTTTGCCCCCGTTGCCTGTTCTTATGATTCGCTTGTCTGTGTATTTGTTTGTTTGTTTGCATGCTGATTTGTTGTTTATCTGTTTGCACATGAAACTCCTACAAAAATATTTCTTTAAATCTACTTCATTTTCGCGTTCTTGTTGTTGTTGTTGAGTTTAATGTTGTCACGCTTTAGAAGTGTTTGACAAAGGTCGCTAAAATGCTTTGGTGTTGTTGTTGTTGTTTTGTTTACGTATGCTCATCAACACGCAACCGAGTAACCGGTTCTGTGCACTCGAAAGCACAGCAAAACAATTCCACTTAAAGTGATTATTTACAATTTCGCAGTTTGGCATTTCTTCATTGTTGTTATGACAATTAAAAAAAAATAACAAAAAAAAATGCAAAAATACGCTGGAAATGATGGGCAATTAAAAGCAATTTTTGTATTGGGAAAAATTAAAGTGACTTTAAGCAAAGAAAATAAAATCAATGAAATCATTTTCTAAACAACAAAACTAGACATTTTGCACAGGATGTCAATTTACATAAAAAATGCATTAAGTGTTGACAGTTTTTGTATCATCTGCATTTTAGTTTATTGCTGGCGGCTACAATGCTTTTGCCAGATTTTACTTTCATAAGGAAAAAACTTGCGCCATTACGTGCTAGAGTGCAAAAAAATAAGGCAAAACCACTGTGCGCATGTGCAAATGTTTTTCTGTCACATTATTTTTGCACAAAGCCAAATAACACATATGGCAAGAGGTTGTTGTTGTTGTGCTTAGAACTGGCAGCGCACAATTCAATATTCTGCATTTGTTTATATGTTTGTGAAAGAGTGTCTGTGTGGGTGTGTTTACTTTAGACTGGCAATAGAAGGAAATACAAATTTAGAATGACAACAACTTTACACATGAAGAACTTCTTTGAATTTGCAGCGATGAAAGGCGGCACAGCAGCATATAAATATTTATTGAACTTTTTTTAACAAATTAAAATCCATAAATTCAACACATTAACAAACAATAAAGACGAATTAAAATCATGACAATTCAAGCATTAATTCAACAACTGAACTAAGAAATAAATCTTTAATTAAGAATTCAAATGAAATTATCAAAAAACCAAAAAGCGCTGTTTAGACAACTTTGACCCAGCACAGTCGCAGTTCAACAATCATTTCGACACTGAGTCCAAGGAATGCTTCCACTATATATGTATAGAAATGTGATTTGAATGCTTGACGAAGGCAAAGCATTAAACTTGCATTTGCCATTCCAGCGCATTCTTGTCAAACGCTTCCTGCGCTGTAGCGGCCGATAACAGCACAAATTGCTGACAGCGCAACAACAAACACAGTCCATGTGGCAAGTGCAACGACAACAGTCAAAGCAGCAGCACGACCACGGCCAACACTTGCCTTGGTGGCATTCACATTCACATTTGAATTTACATTCGCATTTGCAACTGACAAGTGACATCAGCTGACGTGCTCGTAAACGCATCCACACACACACGTGCGCGCATTTAGTTTGTGCAAAAAAATGTGCATTGGCAAGTGCAGGTACACACGAGCTGGCAACGCACTGTCAGGCAAACAAAAAATAATGATGAGCGCTGTAATTGCGTAAATTATGGCAAAATGACAGCGCAGCAGCGGCAGCGGCAACGCACTGCAAATACTCATTACCGAGTGTTCGATAAATAGATAGAAATGCCATGCCACCATAATAACCGTACACACACACACAGACACAAACACTCGAGTGCTAGCGAACGGGGTCAATGAACGTTCGATGCGGGCCTCAACGAATGAGGTTAATAGACGCGACTGTGTGTGTGTGTGTGTGTTGATGTGTTGGTGTGTGTGTTGATGTGTTGGTGTGTGTGTTGATGTGTTGATGTTTATGTTGCGCTCTAAGTTTATGCAATGTGCAATTCATATTGGGGGGAAAAGTGCACAAGCCTATTCGAAAAGGCAACTTCCACTTCCCTATTGGGGGCGTTCGGTGTTGGTATAAAAACGTTTTAAACTGTTGCGTGTTGCTGTTGTGGGTTGAAGATTACATATTGGATTAAGATTTACGAGTAAAGCTTAACATTAATGCTAAAAATTACATTACATTACAGTAATTCAGTAGCTGATATATACATTACTACACTAAACTCCATACAGGAGGATAACACTGAGATCCACTACAGTACAAGGTCCTGCTCGAGTTGACGAAGGATATATTCATTAGGAGGGAGATCGATGACAATGGCAGGTAAGGAAAGAAAAGGAGCTCGATTAAGCGGCTTGTTTCGGCGAATTTCCAATTGGAGGGTAGAATTGTTGTATCTTCATATCAATGCTAGTATTTTCATAAAGATTTCTACCCCCTGAAAAAATTTTAACTTTGATCGAGCTAAGTTGCAAAACAATCTTTAGAGTAATATGGCAACGATTCATGACTTGTATTTTTGGCGGATTTTTTAGTTAGAAGATTTTTTAACTTGATGTTATAACTTCATCAAGAAGTTCCCTCAATTCAATCATAGAATTCAAAATGCAAGTTTATTCTTTAGAATTGATTTTGTAACCTTCGAAGTGATCCCCATCGACAGCAATTTCAAAATATTTTTGGTATGCGAACTTCATTATTTCCATCACAGGGTCTTTGATTTTCTTGGCTACTAAAACGCCTTCCCAGTAATGGTTTTTTGAGTCGATCAAACAGAAAAAAGGTCGCAGGGAGCTAAATCAGAATGAATGAATTTAGTGGCTCACGTTTTTGGTGAGAAATTCGCGTATAATGACAGCATTCTGATAAACCTAAACCATTGCAAAAACCTAAACCATGCACAAAAACAAATATATTTAACATTTCATCATGCTGAACTTTGGATGGAAAATAGTTGACTGGTGTGGTGTAGCCACTTCGAGAGGTTAATGAAGGCGAGAAGCGAACTTAAAGTGCATTTCACTATGACTCCAAAATCGTTGAACAATACGTGTAGCTTTTCAGTCTTCCACCTCAGTGATGCCAGATCAGGAGATTTCCTCCTAGATTTAGGAGAATCACGGCCTTTTAGAAGGAAAAATTGTTTAGGAGAAAGTTTAGGAGATTTATATTTTATGTTAGGGGATTTTTCGGATCCTTAGTGGACTTTTGGGAGATTTTTGGATAACGAAGTATGATGTATTGGGAACACTGGCAACAAAATATATTTTGGAAACTATTTTAATAGTCAAAACACTCTATTGTGTTAACAATTTGCAAGCTTACAAAATGTAAGCTCGTTCTATCTCGTTTTCACTTATTGCTGTCACAATTAAATCGCGTCAAAAATTGCACTTTTTATTTAATTAATTTGTTATATGTTTTGTTTTTGTTAAGTTTTCGTTGTTAAAAAAGGCTGCATTAAAATAATTATATGTATATATTTTTATTTTTTATGAGAAATTAAAAAAAAAAATTGGGAGATTTTTTTAACTTTTGGAAGGAAATTGCAGTATTTTTTTAAGATTTAGGGAAAAGTCATTTCAGGTATCTGGCAACACTGTTCCACCTTCTTTTTCATAGAGCCGGACAGGCGCAAAGGAATTGGAAGATGGTTTTTTTTGTCCGGGTTTTTGCAGTTGCGACAGCAGGTATTGTAGAGGATTAATCACTAATGTAGGTTGCTAAAAAAATAAGCTAAAAGTATGCAAATATTTGTTTACTTTGTGCGCCCACACTTTGTGTTTTATGTACCAAAAGCTAAGTGCAATTTAAATGTACAATTTCAGGCTGGGGAAAACCTGACTTAAAGATCTTACATCATACATTTATGTCAGTATTTGTCAGCTGTCAGCTGTATGACGAAAGAAACACATGGACAGCGTCCATACAAGGAGCCAGCTCATGTCACTTTACACTCCATAAAATTTCAATTAAGTTTTAACTTAAAAACAAAGCCAAGAAAGCATTCAGGTCGAGTCTGTTGCTCTCTACAATTATGATGTGATGATGTGATATTCCAGTCAAGTGTCCACATGTGAGTGTGGTCAAGTTCCTTAGTGTGAGTCAAGTTAAACTTAAACTTTACTTCATTTCAAGTCCTTTAGATTTTGCTTCTTTTGTGGACCAACACAAACTTTGACTCAACACAATAATGACAAAGCAAAACCTATTGGAATCTGTGTAGCACAACTAAAGTGTAACTTCACAAAGTTTCAATGTTTGCATGAGTAGACCAAATAAATCACACCACCATTGTCGGAAAGTTGCTGAAAAATTGCTACTTTACTGTTTCGTAATTGTAAATTGTGTTGACTAACAAAGCACAAATTTACACAAATGCAGCAGAATTTGCAACAAAACATAATCACACAAAGAGCCAAAAAGTTCCAATGTCAATTTCAAACGCGTATCTACAAACCGCTCAATTACGCGTGCAAAGCATACATTCACTCAAACATATATTCACTCACTCATTTGTGTGGCATATTAAATTTAATTAAATAATTTGTGCACACCTAAAGTTAGAGGAGAAAAAAAAACAAAGACTTAAAAAACGAGGCAGTGCAACATTGCGTGCCGTTGGCAAATAAAATCAAAACATAATTAAAGCGAGTAAGAAAAAAATATAACACAGCGATTGTATACCTCGACGGTGTCTTGTAACTTGTCTTAAAATCAATTAAATTGCATTAAAACGCAACCATCATCGCAAAGCAGGTATTCGGGTGCGAAAAGGATTGGTTCGATGCCTAGTAACAGCAACAGTTGAATGGCTTATGTTGCTCACATGAGTCTTGTATCGTTGATCAATGAGTTCAAAAGGTGCTGTAGAAATATTTTATTGCTATGAAAATTAAACTACAGTAATCAATTTCTGTAAAGAAACAATAATAATGGACGCTCCAGATGGTGTTTGTAATTAGGACAGTTGGAATTCAAATCTTAAACACCTTGACGGAAACAACAGCAGCTCTATCATTGACCTTCTTTAGTCTTCTTTAAATGCTATCATTGTCAGTGTGGTCGCATAGATTCCCTACACATTCAAAGCATTTCAAATGTTTACCTTTTTTACTGCCACGTTTTCAGGCCCATCACACATGTTTGTTCTACTTTCGTTTGAGTTTTTTCTATACATACAAGTAGGTACTAAAAAAGTATAAATAAATAAAAACAAATCTTAATTGTTTGATTTCCTCTACAGATAACCCAAAACAAATCACAACAAATGGCTTCATTTACATTTTTCTTGGTCTTCCTTCTACCATCATTTTCTGGACCAAATAATCCAATCCCACGATAAGGTAACTAAACAAATAAATATCTAAAAAACTCTCTTTATTAAGCAATTAAAAGAAAGTCTGGTAAAAAATGGCATTCAACATGCGCTAACGCATCGTTTTGCCTTATTTAAACTGCTTTATTTCACGTTTTGAAATGTTCAGATTAAAGTTTTCCAACATGTCCGCACTGTTTATGCAGGTAGACGAGTTGTCACGTCAAGCTGCGGACTGTTTTGTCGGCGAGTGGATTCATATCGCGCACTGTGCCGCCGAGTGTGTGAATTGGTTTATCGGCGCGCAGCAGCGTGTTCCAAGCGAAAAGCTGGAAATTCTAGACAGTGCCGGCGGCTAACAAGAAGCGCATGAAAACCGACACACGTTGTAGTATTCGTGGGATTAGCATTTAGTTGGGCATTTCATAGGTGTGAGAGTTTGCAACCAAAGTGTAATAAAATGCTTGACGATGAGTGCAATGTTAGTGGATACTTGTTATATGATTGGACTTTTTATTGTTTTTATATTTTTTATTTTCATAATTTCGATATCGTCAGCTAGTAGGTAATGCTTTTCATAACTTTCACATTAGCAAGTAATGCTTAAAAAAGTTCAGAAATAAAAATAAATCTACGTGGTTATAGGTCAACGTCTAATGTCTTCAATGTCCTAAAGAAGCTTACATAATTCGCCTTAAATTAATTGAAAACACCTACATCGAGCTTTACACAGTCGAAACCTATGAAAAGTGTTGAAAAAATATGAAAGGTGTTGAAAAGACTTTGATGACTTTTTGACTTTGATGGTTTTGTCAAATCAAAACGCTGCATGAAATTTGGATTTTTAACCCTTTCGACCCCGAATTTTACCATCTGTCTCGATATTACTTTTTGGTATTTAAATTATGAAACATTTGCCTATGAAGTGTGCACACGACATTTGAAGTCCCCACGCCTCTTTCTTAGAGTACTAGAGCTAGTTTACTTTTGAACAATTTTAGCTTAAAACGGGTTAAATAAATTTTGTATCGAAATATTTTAATTACAGAAAAATTACTTAATATTTACGGAAAAATACAAAATTATCACTTTTTGATTTTATTTAACCATTATTAAAGAAACAGGGTTTTGATCAAACGCGGCCAATTCGTAGACTTCAATTAGAACACGAACTTTCACTGATATCGCTGCAAATCATTGGAAATTATTTTGGAAATAACAGTAAAATTTTTGTAATTTGCTTTGAGTTCACTTCTAAAAATATTAATTTGTTGGTTCCTACTTAAATTAAACTCATAACTCAATCCTAGCTTTTGCTATAAGATGACAAATAGGTGAAGTTGCTCTCAGGCAACTTTGGGGTCGAAAGGGTTAAGGACTTTTTCTCTGAAAGGTTTTACTAAAACCTTATTAGAAAGAAAAATAGAATTGTTCGCAACTTCAACCATCAGCACCAGTGGCGTACACTGAATTTCATTTGGGGGCTAATACCATTTGAAATCTATTTGTCCCCCAAAAGTTTTGTAACAAACAGATATTTCGAGAGATTTGAACCCCCAAAACCCCCTTGCATGCGCCACTGCTAAGTACCAATTATTAATGTGGAAATTATGGACAAAAGCCTACACAACTTGTATAAAAATTTCTAAGATTTACTAAAATCACAACGCTTTCATTATTTCTGTCATTAAGCCATTATAAATCGATGTCATTTGGCAAAAAATTACAATCACTGATTAATTAATGTCAAAAAACCATATAAGCCACTTTATTGACAACAAAATTTAATTAATAAATTTATTTATTTCCCATATTTATTATTTACAATTAATCACACATTTGAGTAGAACGGTAAGCCCTACGAAATATCCTCTCGTACAAACTCTGACGTCAACTTGATGACAACACACAACTGACAATTTCTTTTAGTACTTAAAATTAGTAAATGTGCACAATTGTAACTATTTGCATGTCAAGAAAACCGGTTTTCTAAAAACCGCATCAACCAAATGCTGTCGACAGTTACTTTGATTTATTGAGCATTGCTTTCTGACTACAATTGTTGTCGTTGACTAAAGTAACAATGCTATTGTCATTATATATTGTCATTATATATTGCATTTTTAGAATAGCCGCATTCCTTGTGCCATTGCCTTATATTGCCGGCTGTAATTCACTGCTCGACAGATTTAAGTTTTGTCGCCTCGTCTGAGCGAAATTTCACTCACGTTCTGTGGCCGTAATTTGCATGCTGCGCGCGTCTTTCGATTTTCGGTGTAGAGCAAGCAGGTTCCAACGGTTCGCTATGTATTTGAATATGTAAAGGCCACATTGACAGCGACAGAAAAATTACATATTCACACAACGCGCTGCTCATTAGGCAAGAAGAAAACGCACTACAAAGTGGATGTAAAACCAATATGGACATAACTATGTGTAGTTGTTGCAGTGACGATTTGAACTATTTTCCAGACATTTTGTTGGCGACCATTACCGGTGTTTCATTTGTGGTTTAAAATGCTAATGATTTGCTCAGGCAATCAGGAATTCTCTTATGAGTACTGTTGATTGAGTGTAGATACTCCCAAAGAGATTCAAAGTTTCAGTTCTGCTACATAGCATGATTTAATATTTAATTTTGTTTTGCATTAGTTCTTGCAACATTTGTCAATGTTTGTTTTTGCCATCTGTGTGCGTTTTGCTAAAAAAATTCAAGTCAATTAATTTTTTATGACTTTTCTGAGAATTTGTCGAAAGGTGTTCAGCACAAGAAGAACTCAACAGTCAAAATATTTTAAAGCAAAGTAGCCAAAATAGCATTTTTGTGGTTTCTCTTTAATAAATTCTACATTAATTTCTAAACTTGAAATGGCGGTAGTTTTTTTTTTATATCGCTCACAGGTATCTTAACCCTTTCGACTCCAAAGTTGCCTGAGAGCAACTTCACCTATTTGTCATCTTATAGCAAAAGCTACGATTGATTTATGGGTTTAATTCAAGTAGGCACCAACAAAATAATATTTTTAGAAGTGAATTCAAGGAAAATTATAAAAATTGTACTGCTATCCCCAAAATAATTTCCAATAATTTGCAGCAATATCAGCGAAAGTTTCTGTTCTAATTGAAGTCTAGGAATTGGGCGCGTTTGATCAAAACTCTGTTTCTTTAATAATGGTTAAATAAAATCAAAAAATTATAATTTTGTATTTTTCCATAAATATTAAATAATTTTTCTGTAATTAAAAAATATTGATACAAAATTTATTAAACCCGTTTTAAGCTAAAATTGTTCAAAAGTAAACTAGCTCTAGAACTCTAACAAAGGGGCGTGGCGACTTCAAATGTCGTGTGCACAGTTCTTAGGAAAGTGTTTCATGACTTAAATACCAAAAAATTCGGGGTCGAAAGGGTTAATATTTCATTTGGAATGCAAATCAGAAAATGTGCGTGGCGTACATTCAAGCGAAAAGTATTTCCTGCATATTTTATAAAATAATGAAATCAATTCAATATGCATTCATTTCACTGCAATACAAAAATAAACTTAGCTCACATGTGATACGGTTTTTGTATGCTTGAATAAATATTTAGAAATGGTAGAAAATATTCAAGTTTATTTTGTACTCATACAACTGGACTGAAACTTACAAATGGGTATGGGAAAAGGGACGGAAAGCTGATTGGATTGAAGTACTATTTTAAAGGAATATGGGAGAAAAACCTAATAACGATACCAAAAATGTTGCTTGGGTGGATTGGTGCTGTCGAAAACGTTGTGGAAAGACTTGATTTGTCACAGAACAGTCTGTCTCTAAGAGGTAGCAAGATGTATGTGGCTGAGGAAAATATAAAACAAATGCTGGATGGATCAATAGAGTGGTACCGCTAAGTGTTGACCAAGAACATAAAGTTGATGAGGGCAGAATAACACTTGGCTTGAAAGGAGCAGAATCACTGTAAGGCCCACCGATTTTTATGCAAAGAGGTTTAAGTTCAAATGGCATGGCATGACTTTACAAAAAAGTGCTTTTCTCTTATAAATTAGAGGGAACATGTAAACTTTCCAAATTACAAAAACTTCTTTCACAATAGAGCACAATTTCCTGGAACAATATTGCTCTCAGAGCCTCTAACCGTCCGCCAATGTCAGACAAATTCGTTCAGTGCAATTTCAGACTTGCATTAAATGCCGCAAAGCTCAACACAACACAATTTACCTCGTAGGCCGCTATATCCTCTTTGCTGTAAATGCAAACTGGCGATGAATTACGCGGTGCAAACATTTTTTACCAAGCTTGCAAATCATTCCAATTTACAATTTTATTATTAAATGAAAACGTTTTCTTTTACGTTTCACGGCTCTGTTGCTTTATCGATTTCGATTTTCCCTTTGTCGACGTTATAACTATTTGCAGATTTGAAAATATTGCACAGCCATTTAATTAATTGATTGGTGTGCACGTGTATAGCGGAAAGCGGTGTAAATATGGCACTTTTGCATTCCACTAACGAGTGGCGCTCACTTTTTCTACTTTTTATCTATTTGCTTACTCTTATTTTTTTCACTTTACACAATGTTTTTTTTCTCATGTATTCTTATTTTAGTGCTTTGCTAGAAAATCACCAATCAATACACCCACAATTGATTATTGCAAAACAAAAACGAACAGTGACAGAGAGGGGGGGAAAAAATTACGAAAGCCCGCGTCACACTGCAGCGCCAATAAAATTCTATACTATATGCACGAAATTATCTTAAATTATGCTTTCTGTTATTGTTGTTGTTCTTATTGTTGTGTGTGGTGCAAAGGCGCAAAGCAGCAGCAGACAACAATATTGGCATACAATTTTGCTCAGTGTGCCGAGTTGTGTGCTGTTTTCTTGTAGTTCGTGTGTTGCTTGTTTTTTTCTTCTAATTTTGCGTTTCAAATTATTTGTGTTGTTTTTTTTGCGATGCTGTTGTTGCCGATGACTAGTTTCGCTTGTTGCTGTTGCTTTTTGGTTGTTTCTTCGTGATTGCGTTTCTCGAGTATTGTGTTGGGTGTGCGGCCTTTGCCGCTACAACTACAAGTCAAGGTCACTCGCTGTTCGGCACTGTGCGTTTCGGCAGCATTCGCCTCCAACCACCTTTCAACTCTGTCGAGTGCGCGACGCTCCTCGCATCTGACAGACAGCGGCAGGCTTTGGACGCTTTTGTGGGTGAAGTGCCCGAATCGTGTTTCTGCACTTGTTTTCTTTGAGTTATGTTTTGTTCGCCCAGCAACAAAGGCAGCAATAACATTTAGCCCAATCCACACCTTTCGCTCAATTAACCTCAACCATCACACATTCACTTTGCTGCAATTTCATTCGATGCTACTTTTTTGTCGTTTCGATATCGCTTTCGACTGGCTGCCGTAGAGACCTTTTTCTTGTAAATTATGCTGTCGTGTTGTTGTTGCTAAACTAAAGTGCGTACTATTCGTTTTCGCTCGTTTGGTTTTTGTGTGAACTTGTTTTGTTTTTCATAAATTTGCGTTTATTTACAAAATCGTTTCGCATCTCATAGATACGCTTAATAACGCGGCTCAAATCGAACTGATTTCGCCGCGTTGCGTGTTCGGTGCCTCGCGTGCTGCGCTCTCTCGCAGCACAGCGCCGCTGGCCAAGTTAAAGCCGCGTCAACGCGTCAACGGCCACACACTGCCGCCTCAGCTCAATGATTGAGTCTTTGAGTTGGTCGTCAGTCGTCGTTGGCGTCGCCGCCGCAAGACACACACCAAGTGTGCTGCTGCCAATTGTGAGATAGCTGCGCGAGGCGTATTGCGCGCTCCGCCTGCTGTTCGTATCTCAGCTGACGGTTAGATAAGCGCAGTTTCGACGGCCTTTGCTGCTTGTCTCTGCCGAGGTTTTTGTTGCTGCTGCTGGCGTTTTTGAGTTTGTTTTGAGTCGGCACGAATACAACACCTCGTACGCGGGGGTAACGTCAAAAAAAAAGCTGTCGCGTTGTGTCGAGAGCGGAGATTTTTGGTTTGGCTTTGCTGTTCGGCACTCGTACTCGGTACGAATTGTTTGGCTTGGACTTGGCGCGGTTAGAATTTAAATAAAAACCATGACAAATGACAAAAACAATTATTGAATAATTTGTTAAAACTGTAGCCGATTAAACCGGTTGTCGGTGTAAGGGTGACACTGTGGAAAATATTTCTCAAAAATTTGGTGAAGATTTTTATGGAAAGAATGTTGTGAGTGAGATTTTAAGAGAAATAGGGGAGAGTAGGGAGATAGGGGGAAGGTATTGAAAGTTGGGTTATGGTAGAAATGTAATAAATAGTGCGGGAGAAATGTTTTAAAATTAATACAGTCGTGTCTGGATATAGTGAACTAATTATTGCAAGGCCTGTTCACAGTATTGAGGTTGCTCACTATATCAAGGTTAACATTTTTGTTCAAAAGCTCGTTTTAGTTGCTCAAAATACAATTTTTGCTTGAAATTTTGTTCATGATTTAGAGGCTCCATGTAAAAATTTGGGTGTTCACTAAATTGAGGTGTTCACTATATAGGGTGTTCACTATACCCAGACAAGACTGTATATATATATCTATCTAGGTATATGTATATATAAAAATGAATATCGGTTTGTTTGTTTGTAACACGACACTAAAACTCAAAAACCAGGCGGCCGATTGAGCTGAATCTTTCACGGAATGTTCGTCTTGACTAAATCGCGGTAAACCACATAGTGCGAAAACGACCCGGCAGGTGGGTGTGGCACCTCCCATACAACCTAAATTTTTAACATGAAATATCTTCGGACGATTAAGTCGGACAACATTGAAATTTGGTATAGTCCCATCGTTTAGGTGTGTCGTTTCGCTGGTCAATTTTCATAAGAGTTGGATAAGGGGCGTGGCATTTTGCAAGCGAACCAAATGTTTCGAATAACTTTAGAACTATAAGTCACACATCAATTACATTTGGCACAGACCTACGTTTTAGACGTGCAGTTTGATAGAGGGTATGGGGTGGGTGTTGTACGAGAGGGCATGGCACCGCTCATACAACCCAAATTTTGAATATGGAATTGCTTCGGAATTATAAGTCGGACAGCATTGAAATTTTGTATACCGTCGTCCCATGTGATGTGTAATTCAACTGGCAAAATTTGGTGAGCGTTGGACAAGGGGCGTGGCACATTTTTGTTGACTCAAGTTTTCCGCGTAATTCTGGAACTGTAAGTCACACATCAATGAGACTGGGTGGCACCCTTGGACTGGAAGAATGGATTGGGCATTGCATAAAAGGGGCGTGGCACCGCCGATACAGGCCGCGGGACTCTGCTAGTAAGTATAAATACAGTGGACGCCCAATATAACGAATCTTATGTGGTACCCCCAATATGTGTTAAATCGAAAAATTCTTTAAATTGATCGAAATTTTTTTTGTTTTAAACCATCCTTCTTAAATAAATAAGTCTCACATATTCAGTTTTTAAACAAATATCTTGTTTTATTCCAGTATTTTCAAAATACAAATATGGCTATGTATGTACAGTGAAAAAGTCTTCGATGCGCGATTGCCTCTTTACCGCAAGTAAACTTTTCTGTATGGCAATTTCTCTTGATTGATTATTGAAATTTTACTTTTTAAAAGAAAAAAGCCGACCGATCGCAAAACAAATCCTGTGAAAATTATCAGCAATGCATACAAACAGATTTTGAAAATGTTGGTAACTTGACGTAAATTTGAAAGTTTTAACGTAACAAAAACAAAAACAACTGAGGTACCGTTTACTTGACGAAACCAAACATTCATTGTTATTGTAAAGAATGTGAACACTCAAATAAAAACAACAAAAATATTCGTTATATCGAATAGCAAATTTCACTTTCGTTCGTAATATAGAACCATCAATGGAAAAAATGTGGTCGTACCATATATGTAGTACTTCTATATTGGCAGTAAGCTCAGGGTACATTCGCCAACATCACAGTACAGCAATAGTGAAATATGAGCGAGAAAGCGTATAAACGAATGTACCTTGACATATGTCAAAAGTGTCAAAAAGTCAGGTGCGTTCAGGCGGGGGAAAAAATTGACTGGAAAAAAAAAATTGTCGAGATTAACTGAAAATAGTACCTTTTTCTTCAACCGCCCCTGGAGCAGTTTGACAGTTGTTCATGTATAGAAGTGCTCATGTATACACGTATAGAAATACATTCACAAAATTTCGTGTTTTCTGTCTCATCGCTTGTCTCCCTTTGATTTCCGAATGAAAACTTATTGTGAAGATAGGTTGCTGCCAATATAGAAGTATTACATATATGGGCCGTACGTTAAATGGAAAGTTCGTTATACTGGACGTGAACTGTATTTGGATACATTTTTATGACACTTGTTATGCTAGAATTATATGAATCTCATGGAACTACATAAAAGCAAAAAGTATAGAACATACAGCAAAGGGTCGCATTTGATTAACTAAGATTAGATAAAAAAGCGTAAATGAAACAGCATCGAACTGCAGGGCCTATGTCTAGTTGGCATAAGTCAAAACATGTTTAGGTCTAATCGTCTAGATCAAATTTAATTGATTCAAAGAATATACTATCGAATCGGATTGACTTTTATAGTGTCAACCACGCAGATCTGTGTGTCATAATTAATGTAAGTTTCAGCTGTTGCCGTTGACTTGTGGCAATGTTGAAGCTGCTTACTAGTTTATTAGGAGATAACAGTACAAAGCAACAAAATTTCCTTTAAGGCTGCCTTGCCTTAGCATTTAAAAGACTAAACTCCCTAGGGAGCAGTCTGATTAGCTCTCTAGCTGATTTGTTGTAGACAAGATTGAAATGCATCAAGTCCTATTTGGACGATGAGGGTTGGCTTTAACGCCTAGTATTTTTTTCCTTATTAGAGGAAGCGGCATCAAAGCGGCACACTAGTGCTGGTACCTACCTACATAGCACACAATTTTGTTGAGGTCACCAGTAATGGAGATAGCAAGATTTATACCTGGTATAGGGATAAGGTTAGAGCCTCGTTAGACCTTCGTGCCATCAGCTTTTACTTACTAACCTAACCTGACCTAAGGCTGGTTTCAATCACCACTGAATAACGGTTAATAAAAGCTTGTCACACTTTCTTCGGACATCACAATGAGCCTTAGAGGCTTCAGAGTGTACTACACGAGCGATCGGCTAGGTGCCTGTCCAACCTAGCCAAACGTTAACAGTCGCTCATCTATAATGCGATCAAACGCGTTGCCTTGTTACGTTACCAACCTTAATCGTTTACTATATGTAAGCCATTTGTTAGCGATTTTGTATTCTGCTTAAGGATAGCATTATGCATGGTTGTCGCACATTAACGTTCGGTGCCGCCTCTAGACCTGAACACATTAGAGAAAATGCCCACGACATTTGACTTGGTTGAAAAATTACCAGCCTTAAGGCGATTACGCCTGCAACGAATGCAGCCAATTGCAACTGTGATGCAAATGAGACCACCATGTTGCGCCGTCAAATGCACACAATTATGTCAAAGGTAGCAGCGTCAATTAATTGTTTTCCCATTAACGATGAAAGTCGTCGCTGTGGAAAGCGCCCGAAAAGGGAAAATTGCCGCTGCGACCATTTGATAGTTGGCGCAGCCAACACACACAGCTACAGATTAAAGCGTCGCATAAGTTTCAGGCAAAAACACGCAAAACAACAAATGGGAAATGCATTTTATATGGCAACAATCAAAAGAAAGGCAACACCGGCCGACTTGCCATCAACAAAAAATCGGCAAGCTGTGTTGTTGCCATTTGGGCTTCGTGCAATGGCAATTGTTGCAATCAGTTGACGTTGCAACAGCGCAACTTTCCCCCATAAATAGCAGCTTGCAGCCTAATGCCACACAGTGCCACTCGTTGCGCTGATAAAGACGTTGCGCCTGCGCGTCGCCAAATTGAGGCATTTTGCATGGCGCAAAAAGCTGGCTCAATGTTGCTGCTGTCTGAGTCTGTAGTTGTTGCTGCAACATGCAATGATCGCTGCACACAATTGTCAATTGTGCCGCGCGAATTGTTTGTTTGGCGGGACACCGATTGCCAATTGTGAGATGGAACAGCGAATAAAATGCAAATTGTTTGCAGCTACCTGCCGGCTGTCGTTGTCATTGTTTTGGGCGCCGCTTTGTGGGCTTGCGTGAGCATAAACAATTAACTTCATGTGAAAATGGCAAAGCAAATGTCGTCCAGATATGAAGCGGCCGGCCTGCAGTTATTAATTGGCGTTTTATTTCAATTGTGCGCTGTATTTAGCCCAGTCGCCCAGCGTTGATTTATTAACAATGGTGGAATTGTGTCGATGCGGGACGGCCGCCCACAAAACGCCGCATTCGTTTGTAATGCGACGAAAATTTATTGCAGTTTTTTTTTATGGCAAAGCGAATACAGCAATGCAGCATTTGAAGTGAATGAAATATGCGGAACGATTGTCTGTCGGGGGCAATAAAACGGCAATAATCAATCCAAGTTGCTAAACGAGTTTCGCGTTGGAAAATATGGATAGAGTCGTTTAAGAATCGTGTGTGGTAGGAAATGGAATTTCGTAGAATTGTAAAGAGTTAGAATGTGAACAAAAAACCAATGCAAGAACAAAGCGCATGAATATTTGAGTGGGTGTTGGCCGACAGTTGTGAATTGGTTGCGCGCATTGGCCATTGTCGAATTAACAATACAATTGTACATTTGCAGTGCTGACAATTGTCTGATTGCGCGCCAAAAAAATAGAAAGTGATGCAAACAGTTGGATGTGTTGAGATGACATCACAACAATGAGGTACTAGGGTTGTGTTTTCCTCATTCTTTATTTTGTGTAATGTTTGCATGTCTAAGGATATCAAAAGAGTAGGGTAACAGTTGTAGTCCTTCTAAGTTCATACATAAACAAGCTATTGAATGCTGATGCAAAGAATTTGCCAATATTTCAAACACTCTAACCCATTGTCGACACACTAACCTTGTTGTGATGGCAACGACCCGGTACGGATGGATGTGAGGATGAGTCGAGAAACTTACAGATAAAGAGTAGTCTCTCAAGCATTCAGGCTTAGCAGCCCACTGTGGTTAAGGATGAGGATAAGGGATGAAAACAGAGGAAAGAGTGGGAGGCACAAGAAAATAGGATTAAAAAGAGTTAGGATGGAAAGGCTTACGATTTTCGGATTTTCTTACGAATCTTAAATCACAGAGGTCAAGAGAATGAACTGGATGGATCCGTTGCCAAAACAGAACCGAACCCAAGGTGTCTAACTCCTGCAGGCAGAATGCACAAGTCGGAACTTTGATGGTATAGAATGCTCTGTGCAGTCTACTCCTACAGGCAAGATGCATAATTCAGATCTTTAGATTTAGATCTTCAGACCTTTAGTGATCATTTTTGTTTTCCTTGTTCACTCCTCTCGGGAGCGTAGGGCTTCCACAAGATATTGCCTTGTGTTGGTGACGTTTCTTTTTTTCCCCCCTTGCCGGAACGATCTAGCAAGCGCAGCACTCAGTCAATTATACGTCCATTGTACTACGACTTGTTGTTCCCTGTTAATATGCTTTAAATCCCGACTTGCGAAGAAATCTTGATAGATCCTGGGGTGCCAAGGAGCCAAGGTGGTCGCTTCTTAGCACATCAGTGCCAAACGTCTCAAACCTGACACGAGCGAACGCGGGGCAGAGACACAGGAAGTGTTCCGCCGTCTCAACGTCCTCCCCACAGACAGGACATAGGGCACAGTCAGATATGCCTACCATTTCCATGTGCTTTGCCCATAGAAAATGGCGCGTCATTAACCCGACCATCTGCCCGCAGTCCCTTCTGCCTAGTGACAAAAGAAACTGCGAGCATTTGTCGGATATGGCGGGAAGCATAAGTTTCGTCCACCTGCAGCCGCTCTCAGCCTGCCATGCTCGCTCCAGGGTCATAGTGGCCCATTCGTTAACAGTTGCTTTGATAGCCGCAGATGGGAGTGGCAGAACAGGCTCAGGGTCGACAAAAGCAGCCTCAGAGCCCATTCTAGCTAAGGAATCCGAGGTCTCGTTACCCGCAATTCCTGCGTGTCCCGGGACCCAGCTGAGCATCAGGCTATTATATTTGCCGACATAATTAAGCCTGAATTTGCAGGACTTGACTAGCATAGAGGTGGTTACAGGGCTATCCAAGGCCATAAGCGCAGCTTGGCTGTCGCTACAGACACAGATAGACTCCGCCTCTCCACCCTACGACAAAGTTCATCGCCTCAAGTATCGCATGCACCTCTGCCTGAAACACAGATGCGTGCGAGCCTAGGGCAAAGAACTGTCTAGTCCCCGTGGATTCAACGAAACCCCGGAGCCAGAACCTTCTTCCGGTCTTGTGCCGTCCGTGAATATACGGAAACAGTGTTTACCGGGCTCATCCTCAGGATCTGACCAAGAGTGAGCCTCGGGCAGCAACACCATGTACCGCTTTTTTATTATGACCGTTGAAGGCATGGAGTCGAGGGACATGGACATGACTGTGAGGTCGATGTCGGTGCCAGCACAATTGTCCAGTGCCGGACAAGCGCCACTGGCCACTGTGTTTTAGTCTTCGGATGGTCTTTGGTGACGTTAATAGGTAGTCCTAAGTGATGGGGCTGCCATCTATCGCCGCTTAGGAACGACGCCTCCGATGTTGTGAGCCACCTCGCTCATAGCGCCCTCTGTTGTGAAAGGGAGGTGACATCAGGATGGTTGGGGACTTCGCTAGGATCGGTTTGGTGCGCTGTTTTTTTGTTAACGCCCGCTTCCCCCTACAGGCGTTGCTGGTGCACCGTATAGTTGTATATTTGTTTTCTTTTTACAGCCACACAGCGCATGATTACGCGTAATATTGCGTGGGAGTGAGTGGGAAAAGATCATTTGAGGGTCGGAATTTTTGAACTGGGATATGTTGCTGGGCTAGGAAATATTAAGAGGACAGGAAAAGTGATCATATGATGGCCAAAAGAATTAGGTTCTGCGATTAGTTCAAACATCTGGCGCAGATCTTTTGATAGGCTTTGCTCTGTGGCTGTTTTGCCATAGACTCAGTTTTCTTATCAGAGCTTTTGTTGGGGTTTTCTAAAGCGGAAGTAAGAGGAGATAGTCGAAGAGACAGTGGGATCTTTGCATAGACATATGGAAACCCCTCATGGGAGTTTCATGATTAAAGTACTTGAAATGTTCAACTAAACACAACTAGGCTTCAGTTCCGACGTTCCATAGTTGTTTTAGAACTGCATACTTTGTTATACTAAAAATGTAGACCCGAGGGTCAAAATAAGTAGAGGCAAGAAAGACTTTAAAGAAGGTGAATAGTACGTCTTCTTAATAAGAAGATGCACTGAACAACTGCACTAAGTTTCCTAAGTTGTATGTATCTGTCCAGCAGCTGCGTTATATCAGAAAATTCTTAATAAAATCGAAAATATTCTACATGTAAAAGTCAAAAAATCTAAACAATAAATTATATAATATTTCATAGTAAAAAATACTTAAAAATATTCATGTAAAACTGCTGTCAATGTCAATTGTATTGGAGATAAATGCATGTAAAAAGGGTGAAAAAACATTGTCACTTGCATCGAAGTAACAATAACCAAAATCACAATAAAAGTGTAATGGCGTAAACACTAATCTGTCGGCATTTATTGCAATAAACAATTTATTTTCCAGCCAGCAGCGCAACTGACAGCCGACAGTAACAATTTGAAAATTTATGACAATGTCAAATATTGTAAGCAGCGCATTTGTTTTTTAATGGCAAGCGAACTGCGCAAAAGCACAGAATTTGCGTAAAAAGGAAATTTGTTGTTTCTGTGTGCAACATCCGCGACAATGACATACGAGCGACGCAGTTTTATTACAGACACACGACATATTGTTAAAGTTCTGCTAAAATGAATGAAGTCGACGTGCTTGAAAGCGGCTGCGACTTAAGCGGGCTTTACTGTAGTACTGCAGCAACTCGACTGCAGCCAATTGGGTGTTTGTGCACTTTGTTTGTGTTGTATGAAGTACTGTAAGGCAACTTTGATTTGATTGTGTGGCACTTTTGGTCGGGCGCATGCGTATTGTTTATTTTTTGTGATATTTTCGGTAAACAAATTAAATTTGATTTGAGCGCAATAATAAATACATTTTGAGTATGAGGTAAGAACGAGTGTGATTTCTTTTGATTTTAGAATTTTGTTTTGGATTTGTTGAGAGAGGCCAACTTTGTGTCAGCTACAGCGTGGCTGGGTATTGTTTCGAAGAAATCACGTTATGATACGATATGATCACATCATATTAGGCCATTAATAATGGTCAATTTACTATTGAATAATCGCTTCAATGTACAAAAGTTGCAGCAATTATTTGCCTGACGAGTTTCGTTTTTGTTTTCTAGGTAACAGAACCACAGTGTTTATTGATGTTGTTGATATTTGACTGGTTTTTTGCAGCCGTAAAATGTGAAATTCTCTATAATTTGATTAATTGCTGAATTGCTGTGGTAATGTCGCATTAATTGCTCGAATGAGTTGTTATTTTTGCGTGAAAGAAACTGATCGACACAAATTCAATGTAGAAAAAAAACCATAATTTTTGGAAAATTTAGCAAGTTGCATGCAGCTTTCTGGCCAGACGAATTAGAGCAACGTTTAGTGAAATTAATGGTATCCACACAAAATGTGACAAGTCCATTAATAGAAGACCCAAATCATAAGCTGTCAATGAAGAGAGCAAACTATGTTTCTAACAGTGTGGCAACACTCCAAGGCGAACACAAAATCTGTTGATTTTTGTTTACTCTTAAAACGACTCACACAACTCTGCGGATGCTCAAATTTTACTCGATAGTTTTAACACTGAAATGCCCGGCCAACATTTCAGCTTAAAACTTTATTACTACTGAATTTTTTGAGCGTCTAGCGTAAACTTGCTCTTAGCTCTTTTGTCACGGATCGTGAACACCGCCTTTTGTTTGTCTGCCACCCAAAACACTTGACAGCATTTGGAAAATCTTGTTGCTTTGACAATTTTGTTGCCAATCTATTCGATGATTTCTGCACGCACTCTGACGCTGACGAATATTTTGCACACTTGACTAAGTTTTTATTAAATTTTCCAAGCAAACTTTTTTGCTGACAAGCCATTTCCAATGCAAATGCTGCCTGCCGCCAAACATTTTACTTTATGCTGTCCGTCGCGTCAACGCTTCTCGCTCACCATTTTCCCATAAACATTGAAAAGTTTAACCTTTTGACTTGCTACGCCCACTTCCCACGGTTGCGATTACGGCAGCATATCAATTGCAGCCGCCGTTTCTTCAAAAATTGTTTAAAAATGTTGGTGGCGTTGCTGCAGTAGCGATTATTGCTGCTGGCCGCACGACACGTAATTCACCCTGACGCGCTTTTATGGCCCCGCAGATGTAGTTGTTGTACGAATTTAAATGCTACAAATTGCCGACTACGATGCCGTGTTTAAAGTCTGCAACAACATGAAAAAAGTACAAACAAATTAATGGAGAAAAAAAAACCACCCATGGTTGCAATTAATCATAGGGCAACCAACACCCTGGCAGGCAGACAGACACGCGCGCACCGTCGAAGCGCCAGTCAAGTCAATTAATCGATAATGTACGCAGTGCGGGGTGTTTAAGGTTATGTTGAATGATGATGATGCTACTGTCGTTGTTGTTGTTATTGTTGCAAATGGTCAATTGCTTTAATGCGCCTTGATTTTTATTGTCAATTCTATTTGCCTATTAAGATTTTAATAAATTTTACCCAACTTTTGGGTATTTGCGCATTTTGTCTGATTGTTGTTGTGTTTTTGTGTTTTGTGGCAATACACCACAAGGTCAGCTATTTTACAGTCACTTTTGCACCTTTTTGGGTAAAACGTATTTATATTGCTTACTTTTAATCTTGTCAGCCCACACAAATTGCTTCTTCGCCGCGTTGACATTTTTCGCATTTTTATGTTAATTCGACAGTTTGTGTTGAAAATATTTTACTGTTCAATTTAAGGTGTCTGAGATGTTAAAAGCTTGCAAATTTTGCTTGTAAACAGCAGACATTGCATTTATATCGCACACGCACTACAAAAGTGACACAACTCAAAATTTTTCATTTTCGGGTTTATGTGTTAATACTGTGCACAATGCATAAATCTACCAATCAGCAAAAGCTCAATATATTTTGTCGTTGTTAACTGTTACAAAAATACAGTTAGGTCTCTTTTCATGTCAGAAGTTTGATGCTATTTGATTGCTGCAGCTCAATGCAAAAGAGTCCTAACTCAAATTGTGTCACTTTTGACGAAATAAATTTTTGTTAAAGTTAATTTTAAGCAAAATTCTGAAAATTTTTGTATATATTTTTAATTTTTAAAATTAATTATGAATTTTCTAAATTTTTCTTTCAACTTTTTAACTGTCATTTATAATTATTAAATTCAGAAAAAGTGGCATAACTTGAAATAGTTCCGTAATTATTGAATTAAAATATCATCAAAACAGTCACAACTCAAAATTTTGGATTTTCTAGTGTAAAATAAAAAAAAAATTCTTGGAACTTATCAAAAAGCATAATCTGTAAGGATTTTCTACTGAACGGTCTATTCGTTATTAAAAAAAAGATTTTATTTAGCTCAAAAACAGTTTTTTGCGTTTCCTGAAAAATCACAAATTTTGAGTTGTGTCACTTTTGTTGTGCGTGTGCGATATATGTAATTTCTATATTTTAATACTCACTGCAACGCCTAAAGTCAACAATTTGAAGGCTAGAAAAAGATCAATTTTGTTTAAATGACTGGAGTATTTGACTATTACGGAACACATTCGGAGATTAAAATGTATTCAATAGTTTGTAGAGTAGTTATTTAATCGAAGAGTGAAGGGACACAGACTCAAGATTTCATATCAGATCGATCAATTATAATATTCAATCATTTAGTAAAAAAGTTATTGAAACTGAAACCTCTCAAATTCTCGGGAGACCTTTCAGAGATTTGGTCTAATGCTTCATTCTTGGAAAAGTAATTCAATCGAAGAGTGAAGAGACACAGACACAAGATTTCACATCAGAAAATTTTTTGAAAGCTTTATAATGAAGATACTAACTCAATGAATTAGTCAAAAAAGTTATTAAAAAGATAATCTCCAAATTAATGACCTCATTTGGAGGTAGTTTTGGTTGGGAGATGAGTCGCATCTATTGAGTTCAATCAACTTAATCTTCCAATCTGTGGGCTGAAAACTTCAGAACTCAAGATTTTTAATTGGGAACCTTATTTAAAGCTATTTTAATACGATCTTTCTTATAATCGATTCCAAAAATGTAGACCCCCAGATTAGGCATGATTTAGAATTCTGCGAGATACTTTTAGTATTTGGATTTCAAGTTTTTTTTTCAATAAATTTCGAAGATTGGCGTTTTAGGTCTTGAGTTGCGCATATATGGGTGCAATTATAGATCAAGTCACCTAATAATGTTCTTACTATACGAGTTGCCAAACTAGATACAAAAAGAAAAAATATATATCAAAGTGAGGCACTACAAAAATAAGGATTCTTAGACTTGTTGATTTAATGCATATATCACAGAAATTATGAAGTAATCTACTTATTTATTTATAGTGTCCCACCGAAACATCTTTTTTGGGCCGAAACCGAAACTGAATTTCAATTTTTTTTATATTCGGTGAAACCGAAACTTTCTAGTTGAAATAAAAATCACCATATCAAGCATTTTTTTTCAACAAATGAATTTTACATTAAGTAAATAAAGAACAAACAAACAAACATAACATAAATAAATTAATACTTATTAATAAAAACAATTTATTCATTTTTTAAAAACATAAACATGAAAGAATCACCCTTTCGTACCTTACTCGCTAATATTCAAAATTAAATAATTTAATATTATATGCTAAAAAAAAGTTTATTTACATTGGTGGTATCTAAATTACTCTTCCTTTCACTATATAAGTATCTGCTACACAATACAATGTAAAAAAATATTCTACAAAGTTTCGGTTTCGGCCGATCGGCCATTTTTTGGCCGAAACTGAAACCGTAACCACTTATTTGGGCCGAAACCGAATATTCGGTCGGACACTATTTATTTATATATTTTTTTTTCAAATTTCAATTTCTAATTCATTTCTAGAAGCGAAAAAAATAAAATAAAAAATAAAAATAAAGAAGAAATACAATGAAACTATAAATACGACTTTTGTTCATTGACTTTGGATTAACACATCAGACCAACTCGATTTATCTCAATATTGCTGTCCAACTGTCAAACTACATGTATGAACAACTGCAGTTAACGGTTAAATTTGATGACTGTTGTCATTCAGCGCTTAGCAAATTCAAAACATTAAATAAATCATCGATTTTTATGCGACAGTTATTAATATCCATTTCATAAAAAATTACTTCATGGTGACTTTGTTTTCCTTTTTGCACGCCGCCACCAAATTTTGTTTGTGATATTTCAGCTACGGTTAACTGGCTTGCAGAGGAGTGACTGTATGACAATCGGTGGCCGTCGTTGTCATTAGTCAAAAATGCAAGAAATCGGACGCCTACGCGCCGCCGACGATAAAAATGCATAAATAAACGGAGCAACGTGCTCGATTGCTGCAATCTTACAATATTTTGTAAGATTTAATGATGCCGGCCGTCGTTGTTGTGTGCAGCGGAGGCTGAGTGGCTGGCTGGCTGTGACCGGAGTGCCGGTGGTGTTGCGCATAATGACAGGTGTCAGCTGTCAAGCTGCAACTCCCAAATGTGCACAAGTGCCGCGCTGGCTGCTGTTGTGTTCGTTGCCGTTGTTGTTGTTATTGTTTACTGCCAGCCTACTGCCGCATAACGCAGCGCACAAGTGCAGCGAGCAGCGAGAGTGGGCCAATTGATTGCCACCACAACGCAAGCTGTGGCAACAAAACAAAAGAGAGGGGGAAGAAATATTTTGTTCAATATTGTTTGAAAAATATTTACGACATTTGTTATAATTTAATAAATTGCAAAGCTTTTCCGGCACTTTAAGCGGCTGTTGCAACAATATGGCCTTAAAAAAATATGCAAAAGTTATGGGCAAAAATTTGGCGTTTAATAACTGGTATTAAATGGTTGCCTTAACTGAATTAAATCTTGAATTGTTGAAAATTTCACAACTATAACAACTGCCTACATGCGAAAATTTCATTGAAGCAATGGAGCTCAAAATGTATCAAGACACTTGCTGACAGTGCTTTGAGCAAGTGCAGACTTTTATGTCTCAAAAAACTGCAAAACTACCCAACAGTTGTCAGCTTGTTGAAACAAACCAAAATCCACTGCAACAGTGCAGCCAATCAATGGAATTTGCCAAACAAAAAAACGAGCCACTTGAGCAGTTGGCGGCTGGTTAACATCACTCTAAGTGCTTTTGCTCATTAAATGTGGCCAATGTTCGCACATTAGGTTGAACGAACGACCACCAAAATGTGCCCACACAAATCACAGCCGCTCGTGCGACGGACCACTATCGATTTCACACAAAACATTGGAGCCATTCTGCTGGTTGTGACATGAAAATAAACTCGTAAAATTTTGCTAAAAACAGTAAACTATGTCTGTCTACCGATTTTGGCTGAAATCAATAATATTTATTGGCAGCTACAGCTGCTAAAATGTAAGGCCAACCGTCAAAAGTTGGGTCATGGATTCAAATAAATATGCTAAACTAAATTAAACTTCTATTCGAATATGTAGACTTCTCATGGCACAGCGTAGAACTCATGGATTTCATTTCCTGACTTACATACAAACAAGTTTTCTAAACTACTATTGAATGTGACCTACTAACCCGCTCCACACACTCTGCTTATAAGTGTGTGTGTGTGTGTATAAGTCCAACTCGAAAGTGAAATCGTCCATTGTGCCTTTGTTTTATTGCGTCTAATTAATCAGTTATCATAAATCTACACAACTTTGTAAATTTGTTGTCGGTTGTGTTATATGGCTTTTCATTTGTGCGCACTTTAGCTGTCGGCCCATATTCCCCACACATGCACACTCACACACACATGAAAGTAAAGAAGATAAATGTTATTGTCAAACGAAAGAGGAAAAGCTCACACCGGAATCGAGTCTTCCGCCACACTGGAAATTTCCAAACCATTCTCTTTCGCTGCAGCTGGCTGCGGGTCGCCCAGTTTGTTTTAATTGCTTCCTTTTGCTTAAATGTCAAAATATCAAAAATAAACAATTTGTAATAAGGCAACGGCGATTGCTAAATATGTCGAGCATGTTTTTTCTATGAAATTAATTAATTTATCAAATTTGTTGGCAGTACCTTTGGTCAAAAATGTTTGACCATGCAAAGTAAACATTTTTAATTGAAATGAATTAATGGAATTAATCAAAAGTTATTTGATTATAATAAAAAAAAATATGGAAAATTCAAATTTTCATTTAAAGTTTCCAAATAGTTTCATTGCGTGTAGTGATGATGAATTAGTTTTGCAACTCGTTTTTGATTTATACATAGCTGAATATTTTTGCATTACTGAATGAATGAAGTGTCATTTGGTTAAATCGATTATTCGGGATTCAACAAAAGTTAAATCCCGACGCGTAGTTGTTTCTAGCGCATACAATTTGCAACCATTCCAAGTCAAGAATTGTGGAAGGAACCTTTCTTTCATAGCTATTTCAGAAGCAAAGCTTTATAATCAACTAACCAGTTTTCCTGATTTTGTAATATTCGGTCTTTAGGATTCGGATCCTGGGAGCGAAAACTAAACCCGAATACGGCAAATACTAGTAAAATAAGATAAATGACGCTTACCCTAAAGGTTAAGTTCTGACTGTTGGATGTTCTTGGAGATGAAGTTATCCATTTCATGAAAATGCAACTATTTTATGTTCTCGAAAATGAAATGATTTATTTCAAAATAAAAAAAAATTTCACCCCGAAAAAAATCCATATGGGCGTGAAACTAGAGACCAAACATAGTAATACTGCGTACTCAGTTTTTCATTTCTACATCCTTTGTCCTTTTAAGGCGGTCCTCTAGTACAAAGGTTTTTTTTAAAAGCTTTTTTTGGGATTTTTTTTTTCAGAAACTACAAATGATAATGAGATAATTCTTCGTATATTTATTCTTTATATATTGAATTATAAAAAAAAAATTTTTCCACGTGCTACCGCGAACACTGTTGGGGTCCGCCAGCTGAGTACCGGCCATGTTTTTTTTGTAAGGGTGCGTTTGCGCCATCCTAACTTTGTCCCTGTTCGTCTAAAATGTAATCCAAAAATTGTCTCTTAAAAAGCATTACTCCAATTAAGGGATGACCTATAATGAACCCGATCTGATCAAAATTGGACCCGCAGCATCGTTTTAACTTTTTTTTTTCGAAATTCGCCCTTTTTTTGCTCTAAAAACTCCCCCCAAAAATCGGCTAGTCAATGGAACGCAATCTCCGTAGGTTAACCCGTAGAGCAAACAGTTTTGAATACAACAAAACAAGAATCAAGTGAATCAGCCAATTAGTTTCGACGGAATCATGGCGCGATGGTCAAAAAATGTGTTTTCGAGAAAAACGCGTTTAAAGTTACTAGTTATTACTATAAAAATATGAAATAAAAAAAAATCGATTTTTTCAAAATTTACAAATACAACTACAACGTCCCCCTTAAAAGGACTTCAAAATTTTGAAGGGGATAAAAAATAAAAAAAATATAAAAAATACTTAACCTCGTTAGAATATTGGGATATGTATATCAAATGAAAGAGGAAAGGCTCAAGATTTTAAATAAAATTGATTTTTTATCTACTTTCAAAAAAGGGATATGAAAAAGGTCCTTTGAAAGGTGTAATCCTTTAAATCCTTGAAAATTTATATAGAATTTTCTTGAAAAATAAGTATGTTAAAACCCAAAATCTCCTTGATCAAACGTGTCAAAATTTCATTACTCTAACTTTATTGGTTCGAAATTTATTAAAAAAAGGCGGAAGCTGCAATTCTAATGAAGTACACAAATTCTAATTTATTTATTTACCCAACTTTTACCCATTTTAGTAACTATGAAATCAATGAAGCGAGAATAATAAGCCCACACAAAGAAATTTATTTTATGGTTTCTAAGCTGATCTTTGAGAGGCTAAAGAAATGATAAGATCTTTTATGTGTATTCTTCTAGAAAAGATTAAGATTGATGTAATTAAATTTGATGTTCTCTCCTGGCGAAGTTTAACTCACAGTGCAGACAATTTATTATGGTTTCTAGTTTAACCCACCGTGCACACAATTTGTTATGATTTCTTATGTGATCTTGGACAGACTAAAGAAATCAAAAGATCTTTTATGTGTATTCTTCTAGAAAAGTTAAAGATTATTGTAATTAAATTTCATGTTCTCTCCAGTCGGAGTTTAACCCACGTTGCAGGCATTTGATTATGGTTTCTAGTGCATTTCTAATCTGATCTTGAAGAGGCTAAGGAAATCATAAGGTCTTTTATGGATAGTCTTCTACAAGACTTTAAGATTATTTAAAATTAATTCGATGTTTTATTCAGACCGAATTCTAACCCACCCCGGTTACAATTAGTCTAGAGGGCACAACCATTTGTTCTATCCTTCTATTTGTTAAGTATTTTCCTATTTGTTAGTATACATAAGCTAGGTACTTTTCTGAGTGATTCTAAGAGCTAATGCGTTGCGTCTTCGGAAATTTATTTAATATTTATGTACTTACGGCATTGGAATTTGCGTCACAAGTTTGCCAAATAAAGTGATAATCATAAAAATTATGATTATCTTGCCTGTTGTTGTGTTTACGCACGCAATTTGCACACACAAACAAACACTTTCACACACACACACACACACTCTCATTGTTGGTTTGGCAAAGATTTCAGGGTTTGTGGTGAGCTGTTGTTTCAGCAGTTACGGCAGTTTTGTTGTTCAAAGTTTTGCCGCCACAAGAAATTCTGTTTTGCATATAAACGGTCGCAAGAGATGCGGCTGACTGAGGCAAACTTTTGAATTTGTGCTTAATTTATGGCATAAATTAATAATTTCGCAGATAAAGTGCTCAGCGTTAAATTTTCCTATGAGAACATGAAAGAGCGTGGAATAAGAACAAATAGTGTAGAGTGTGAAGTTGTGTGAAAGTAAAGCAAACTTTTATACATTACACCGTTGCAGTTTGTGTAGTTTAGTTTTCTGCAGCGCAGATTTTTGGTGAACTATAAACTTTTGTTGGAATAAGACATTAAAAATGGGACAAATTAAGTGACGCTTGACTTATGATGCTCCTAACAGTAAACATATTTAATTTTTGAAATAAAATACAATATGCAGTGAATATTGTTGTGGCACCTCAAGACAGAGAACTGTTTGAGTTTCAATCAAAACCACATTTCAAAATATATTTATGAAACTAAATTTTCAGCAAATCAATACATTTTATATTTTTACATTACACTTCAAACTGAAATTATGGCATAATTTCAAAGCCGCCGATTTCTGACGTGTCTTCAACAATTACTGAAACTAGTTAATAAGCCGAATCCTCTGTACGAGTATGTACTCGAATTCCAAATGCATTTAACATTTGAAGAGCATTTTGCTATGTCACACACACTGACATTCACACCGCGATTAGTGCAAATTAGCGATGATGTAAATATTCGCGGCATGAGCGCGTGGGGGCCGCAACAAGTTTCATTTGCGACGCAAATTAAATGCTTTCAAGTCTCAATGTTTTTCGTGAACAACAATCAGCACAACACACATACAGTCAAAATGCCGCTGATTATTATTTAATTAAACACTCGAAGAATGCGCTAATTGAGCAAAACTCAACCGAGAAGTACATAAAAAATCGTCTCATTCATTTGTTCGTTCCTTCAAATTGGTTCAACTACCGCTGAAGGCGTTCCAGCAGTCGCTGTTTGGACACCACATAATGATGCTTATTTTGGTGTGGTGTCTGTGCTGAGGGGGGAAAGAGTCAAACTTAATGCCGCATATTTGTCAAGTGTTGTTGTAATCGCGTGAATTGTAACAATAAATTTGCTACTGTGGCGCAAAACCAAAACACAGCAACAATAACAATGACTTTACCAGATCAGTGCATAAATAAATGTTGGTAGTACATACCTGAAAAGAGAGAAGAAAGTAATGCGATTAGTTAGAGGTGGGGAAGAAGAAGAACAAAACAAATTAATATAAAAGCAATGACAAAAAGTTGAGCACAAAAGGTGCGTAATATATCGTAAGAGTGATAATAATGATAACAAAATTGAAAAAATTTGAAATTAATAACAAAAATTAAATAAAATATTAAAAATTAATATATAAAAAATTATTTAAAAAAGTTTTTGAGTAATTGGTAAGGGATGGCAAAGTGTTGAACAAACGTGGGTGAAGTTGTAAAAATAATAGTAATAAATAATATTTACAAAAAATTTAAAATAAAATAAATAAAAATATAAAAAATTATTTTAAAATATTTTAGAACAAATATTAAAAGAAATAAATAAAAAACAATTAAAAATACTGGAAGTAAATAATAATAGAGAAAATATCATAAGAAAAATAATTAAACATAAAAATCTAGTAATAAAAAATATAATATGAGAAATAATACATATAAGTAAAATGATCAAAAATAAAAATATTTATTTATTTATTTATTTTAAAAAATATTTTAAAAATAATTAAACATAAAAATCTAGTAATAAAAAATATAATATGGGAAATAATATAAGTAAAATGAGCAAAAATAAAAATATCATAATAAAAAAATAAAAAGAAAATAAAAAAAATATAGAAACTTTAATAATAAATTTTAAATAATAATAAAAATAAAATAAATAACAATGAAATAAAATATAAAAAAATTATTCAAAAGAAAAAGATTTTAGAATAAATATTAAAATTATAAAAGTAGATAAAACATCACGGAATAATGGAAAGAAATGATAAAAATAAAAAGTACATAAAAGAAAACAGCGTCAGAAAAATTAACAAATATAAAAACATAATAAAATTAATATAATAATAAAGAAAATAATAAAATAAAAATTATCAAAAAAAAAAATAAAAAAAAAAAAATAAAATGAAAAAATATATATAAAAATAAATCAAATTCAACACAAATTCAAAATAACAAAAATAGAAAAATTAAACAAAAAAAATTAAATAACAAACACATAAAAAATTATTGAAATAAAAAAATTCGAACAAATATTAAACAAATAATAATAAAAATTAAGAAAAATAGTAAAAAACTTCCATTGTTCTCTATAATATATAATTATAATTACAAAAAAAAAATAATATAAGAAAAATGATCAAAAATAAAAATAACACAAAAATTAAACAAATATAAAATATAAAAAAATTACTGTAAAGAAAAAAATTATTGCAAAAAAAATATTTTAATTAATAGAAATTATTGGAAAATTTAAAATAATAAAGGTAATAACAAAATAATAATACAAATAATTTATGTCACAAAAATTAAATATAGAACGTACAAAATCTATTAAAAAATCCATAATGATAAAATTAATAATACTGATAATAATAAAAAAATGAACAGAATTTCAATGTGAATCTGTTTTATTTTGTAAGAATAATATTGTTACATTATTTTGGATTTAAATATAATGTCGAATATTGTGTTTGTGTGTTTTAGTGATCATCTCCTATAGTGACTTAATTAACCCCATCTTATCAAGTGATCGACTAGTGATCGTAAACTAGTCTAATAGAGAACACAGAGCACAGGAAAACACATACCTAAATAAAGATTTTCGCAATCTACATATACGAGGATAAGAGTTGATGGTCTTTTGATGGTTCTAGGAACTGGAACTATTGGAGATTAATTCTTAGATTCAGCTTATGAATGTATGCCAGTTACATAAAATGTTCTTAATTCACCAAATGAATTCTTACTCTTAAGATCGGTTGCAATACCACAACAAGTTTTTCATCATTGATTGAGAGTTAAAACCAATCAATCTTCAATCAACTTTTTTTTTTAATTAAGAGCGAAAGAAACTGAAAACATAAATAATATCTATTAAAAGCACAACTGCGCAACACAACAGAAGACTTCAAAAACTATCTTACAACAAGAAATAAATTTAGTTTTCGAACAAGAAAATTCTCATTTTGAAAAATATCTCTGCAACAACAAAAATGCAACCAACTCACACTGGCACTTAAAGTCACACTTGCCAATTGTTTTCAACCTCTTTGACAAAAACAATGAACGCAGAAAGTGCGCAGTTTCATAACAAAAATAGCAGTTAACTTGCCGCTCTATCCAAACACTGACATGCGACACAAGAATATCATCAATCAATGCGCGATAAAGAAACGAAAAATTTGCAGTAGAAATACAGTAAACACTGAACAGAATTTTAAAGAGCCGACGCGCACACAATACACCAGACAAGACTTGCTGAAAAAAACTACATACAATCCAACGACGGTGGTCACAAAGGCAGCAAGAATGCCGAGTAGCTGCAAAGAATATCAAAATGTAAAAATTTGATTGACAGCAGCGACGGTGCACGAAGCATGCAAATATCGCATTTTGTTATAAATACGAAGTTGTTGGCTTACAAAATGTTGCCATGGCAGCATTAAGGCGCAGCATAAGCCAAATGCAATACGCGCAGAACTCGTTATTTGCCGGTTTGAATTGACTACATCTGGGAAGAACACAACGCGATCGTTGAGAAACCCAAACTTTAACTGTTTTTTTTTTAAACAGAAACTCTTAACTCGACAATTGGTTGGAAGAATAAAACAATGTGTGATCAATTTATCAAAGCAATCAACTTGAATTCTTTAGGCCAATTTTGGCCATCGAATTTGCCAGTCTGGCTGAACTATGTACACACCACTGCCAGTTGAACACTTGAAAGCGTAAAAGCCGCCTTTGCGCGCAAACAAAAACAACTAAACCATTCGTTCTGCCGCATGAAAAAGCTGATAACTAGCGCTCGTTCAACAATACAACAACAACTTTGAGCCACACTATTGATTTTTTTTTTCGCTCACCAACTATTCAAATTCTTTGTTAAAACAATAGTGTGGAAAAAATGTTAACATTAATTACACGCGCACTCAAGTCGGAAACTGGTTTCGTGTGGCATTTGTAGGCTTTAAGCGCATTTTCGGCATATCTGAATTTGAAAGTAGGTAAACAAATTAAAAGCCGTCCAGGCAGTATAGGCGCATAAATAAATAAATGGCATTGGTTTATTGATTTACACACCAAAACACATCTGGTTCTTGGTTATATTTTCCAGGCAGTCTGCACAACAACAACGTTGCGCGTATTCGTCCGAGTAAAATCTTGCACGAAAATTTGTCAGCAAAAGTTAAAATTTTTCATGACACGCCGCCATGAACTGTACAGCATTATTTTGGTTCAGCTCAATAAATTTTAAAGTGACGATTGACACACACAAAGATATATTTCCCATAGCAAACAGCCAACTTTATTGCACGCTAGCAGAGCGCCCGGCTTTGCTTGGGGTAGACAGTAAAGTTCACTGCAGACGAAAATCAGAATGACTCCGTTTAGAGTAATTTCAAGTGTATGGAAGGTTTAAAGCTATTTTTGATCAATGATACCAGCATATAGTTGTTACACTCAAAGTCAATTATTGTAGCCTCAGAGGTTTACCAGTGTCTGTCGAACGAGCAGCCGGCTAGAGAAAAGTTCACTTTATCGAATGTTAACTGAGGCGAAGATCAAACACTTTTTTGATTCATACGCTAATTTTTGTGTTTTTCTGAAGTCTTAAAGGTGAGTTTGAGCAGCTGTTTAACTGTTTGTCGACTGAGCAGCCGGAGTAGGGAAAGTCTGCCTTTTTTGAAGTTGATTGAACCGGAATTCGAACCACTTTTTGAGTTGCACAGATGCCAGGTTTTCTGGAAATTGTTTACGTAAAAACATTTCTTTTGTAACAAATCCCAAAAATGTTAAGGCAGCGTTTCGGCATTGTCATCTCTAATACATTCAGATATATACTCGTTCATACAAAGACCTATAATCATATAATGGACATGTACCGACTTAAAGCGTTTACCGAACGCGCCACAATAAATTTCCTCCACAAAATGCCAAAAAGCAAAGAGTAAGCTTCACACAGAAAAAAAATCACAAGCTCAAATAATAGTAACGAAAATCGAGTGCAAACGAAAAGGAAACACGGCAAAAAACTGAAATAAAATAGCAATGAAAAATTTCATGTGTCACTCAGTCAGTCAAGTGGTAAACAAAACCCATTATTGCCACAACACCGGCAACAACAAAAAGCCATTCCACCAGCGCAGAAGATCGACTGTTGCACTGGTAACGCGCCGATTGTTGTGTGGCACTTGTGGAGCTTGTGTTGATTTTTTTCGCTCTCGCAGAGTAAATAATTCAGCACAAACGGCTGAAATGCAGCCTTCAGCCGGGCGAACGCGAAAAAAGGCACTGAGGCCGAATGCGAACTGAAAGTGGCTCATTTGCATGCTGCAGCAATGCGATTGTGCATCGGAATAATAGGGCTAAAATAACTCAAGTGCACAGCGCCGACTTATATAATCTTATTGAAAATTGTTGCAGCACAAACTTTCGAATATTAGATAGGCATAAATTTCCATAAAGTCCATAACTAAAGTGCACTCTTCCCAACACAATGGCCAAGATTTATGAGTTTGACCAAGTGTTGGTTTAGTTTGCAACGGTCAGCTCACATAACTTTCGCCCAACCCTGGATTTGAGCTTAGAAATGATTCAACTGCGACCCAATTGAACTTTGCTTTTGATTGCATTTCAATAAAAATGGGATTGTCCGATGGTAAAACGCTTTCAGCAAATTGCAGTGCAACTTTTGACGGAATCTTTTTATGTAGTTTCATTCAATTTATTCAAACACATTGCATTGATATGTTCAAATACTTTTGAAGCAGCTAATTAATCCTGAGTTCCTTATGTTTTATTTTAAGGTAAAGATAACATTTTGGGCTGATAACGATTCAGAAATTATTCATTGCGGCTCAGTAACTGATTACTGCATAACTACTTTGGATTTACATCAGTAAACGGTATTGCTCCGCTCTCACAATTCTGTGATTTCATCCTCTCTCTGTACATCCATGAACAGGTCGTAAAGTTGGAACCCGCAAAGGAAACTTTTTTACAGCAGATGCGCTTTCTGAATACTATTTGTTATGTGATATAATCTTAGTTAAGTTCAGAAAAAAGCAGGACCGGAAATAACAGTTATTTATGAAAACTATAATTGAAAAATTTACTATGAAGGAAAAATCATGCAAATAAATGAAATATACCAATACATTTCTTTTCGCACGGAGAATCAAACTTGGCAATAAACTTATTTTTTGTAATTTTTACGGAAAAATTAAAAAATAAGAATTATTTTTTTATTTATATTTTAAAAATCCTTTAATAACAATTATTTTTGATTTTTTTATTTACTCCACAAATAACAGTTTTATTTTGATTTTTATTTTAATTGTCCTATGATAACAATTATTGGTGACTTTTATTTTTTTAGTCATCAATAAAAACATTCAGTGACTTTTATTTTTTAAGTCATCAATAAAAATCATTCAATTACTTTTTTTTAAGTCATCAATAAAAATCAGTCAATAACTTTTATTTTTTAAGTCATCAATAAAAATCATTCAGTGACTTATATTTATAAAAGTCATCAATAAAAATCAGTCAGTGACTTTTATTTTTTCACAGTGGAAGAGCATAAAGGTTCCTCCGTTCGCTCCTTTTCTAGTAATTTCTTCAGACGTCCTTCTTTAGACCATGGCATCGCTGTTTGTCTCTCGACACAGAGTCACAGTGGAGGAGGATCAAATGTTCTGTAGATTTCTCCGCTCATTTTTTTTAGAGATTTTTTAATTATAATTGAAAAAGCCTCTCATATATGTATCTTGTTTTCGATGTTATATTTTTTTAAATCAGAGACCTTCTAAAAAAATTTTGTTCTTTAAATTAGGAGCCGCCTTTCTTTCTTCAACTTACATATAACCACCGTTCAAAACGCGCTTAATCTCCTTGAACAAAATCAGAAATTTCTGTTCTTATAAACAACTTAAATTAACAAACCATTTGACTTCTCAGCTAGTTAAATCAATTTGTTGAAACATGTTTTGTTTACAAGCAAAACATTAACGAATCTTTAAAAATAGTTCGCCCGCCTATCAGATCGAATATAATAAATTAGCATTATTAATCAATGGCCAAGGCATAAATTAAATAATAAAAAATTAAATCACTTATCACCGATGGCGGCCTTGGCTGCGGCGTATTTAATTTTAGGCTTCTCGTTCAAGCTTTAACGCGAGGCGCAACGGTCAACCGCAGCTAAAGATTATAAATATTGTAAGAATTATAGGGACAAAGTTTTGATGAAATAAATTTATGCAAATCTAGCGCATAGCTGTGGCGTTGAGCGTGTAAAACTTGTCACGTTTTTCCGGTACGCTCCCGAAATGGTTAGTTGACAGCAAGTGGCGACCGCTGCAAACGGTAAACGGCACAGCGCGCAGGCGCAGCGCTGTGGCATTCTTTCGTTGTTGGCAATAATGAGTGATTACAAATATTGCCAACAGTGGAAAATGCTGAAAACAAAACAAAAATACATTTTGCAAGCCTTCAACTGCATTGCGCGTCGTGCTGCGCCGAAATTGGTTTGTCCGAATTAAAGTTTGGCACGCCTGCAAGCGCGACAGTTCATTGACTCTTTCGGCAGCTTTTGGCCATTTCGGCCTGCTACTGTTTTTAGTGTGCTGCTAGACTGGTGCGCCTAACTGTTAATGTTTGTTGTCTTTTTTATGGTCAGCATGTTTTGAGCTAGTTTTTGTTGTTGTTCTGCTTTTTATTGTACATAAAAATAAAACGTGCGTGCAGCTGTCCGAGTGTGTGTGTGTATGTGTGTGTGACATGGGAACTAACATAATGTTAAAACAAAAAAAACAACCAAAACTCAACACAACTTGTCTCGACTTTGCACTCAACTCAACTCGACTTGGCTCAGTTCTCGGCCTGACACGATCCAACGCAATTGTCAACTGTCAACTGCAACAGTTGTCATTTAATGAGGGTCAACCAGCAGAGCGCCTCCCACCTCCCGTTAACCACTAGTTCGCTCTTGTTTCTGTACTGAGTCCGCCGCGTGTAAAGTGTGCGACAGCAGGGAGTACACTCGCTGGTCGCTTCAATTTCCCGTTGTGTTTAAGTTGTAATGCGTAATTGTCTTGTTGTTTTTGTTGTTTACTTTTTAGCTCTATAACAGTTTTGCTTTGCTTTGTTTTTTGTTATTTCATTGTCACCATTAAACTTGTCCACCATTGTCTGTGCTTCTTCTTCCCACACTTCTTCATATGTTTTTTTTTATATTTTGTGTAGTAATGAATGTTGTTGTTGTTGTTTATTTGCTTTTGTCACCTCTAAATGTGTTTGAAAATTGCTACAGAATGTGTACAAAACGCTATGAATGGCTGGTGATGACCACACTTGCGGTGGTGCTGTTGCTGTTGTTGTTTTTGTCAGTGGTAAGGTCAATGTTAATGTGACAAGTCACAGCTCGCTTTGAATGAGGAAATCATTTTGAAACTTTGAAAGCATTGTGCACATTTGACTTGTGTGACACTTTAAAGTGCTAAATTAACGACTAAACCGATGAAAAATGCCGACTAATGAATATAAAAACGGTCACGTTCCATATGAGAGACAACCACATGATTCAAGGATGCTTTGACAGTTGAGTGGAGACAATCTCCAGTCTCAAAGTCCAAAGGAATAATCAATGGTAATAAAGTTTGCATTGGAGAGGATTTGAGAGAGACTGAAGACTGAAAAAAAACTACATAGTAGTTGAAGTCACGTTGTATCGTTGCCAGTGCAGTGGACAACGCTGTACTATAGTGTCACCAATATCAGCTTTGTACATGGAGATGCGGAATGACCTGACGTGGTGCATTTGATGCGATGCCATTTGAACTGTTTCAGCCAGAGACCTAAAATAATTATTATCCGTATTTTTGGGAATAAAAAAATTGTCCTAATTTAAGAAATTTCTATAATTATTGCATTATAATAGTTATTCCCCAATAAGAAATTTTTTACGTCGCTTATAACTATTATCATGTAATAAATATTTTTGAGTTGCATAATGACAAGAATGGGATTTTTGTTTTTTACATTGCTTCATAACTTTTATTTATGACCTTTTTTTAGCTATAATTAAAAAAAAAAAGTTTTTTACATTGCTTCATAACTTTTATTTTTGGTGTACAGGGGAAAGTGTGTGGTATGGTATTTATGTTCCAGTTCCCGGTCGGTCGTCACGGGAATCAGCCTATAGAGGTTTGCTTTCTCTTTCCTTGCTTTTACCTTCTTCCCGGCTCTAGGGCGTCGAATCTTTTTGGTTGTTGAAATCTCTGCTGCTTGAGTGTTGCGTTTGCTGTTTCTGGCCTTATATTCTTCCCTGGTGATTGCTCGTGGCCCGGCAGATTTTGGGGTTGGGGTGTATACCGGTGGTTCTTCCGTCGTGGGTATGACGCTCTCAGGGATGTACTCTTGTTCTTGTTGTGAGATGCGGACCCACTTTTCGAATATGGCGTCTATTTCTTCTTTGGTGGTCATTGGTTGATGGTTGTGTTTTTTATTTTCGTCTGTAGGGTTGATGTTGGTGGGTTACTCTGTGGAATCTGCAGGTTGATTTGTGGACGTCAAGGTTTGGTTGCCCATGTGCTGGATAAGTTGCGAGGTCGTCAGTTCGTGGTCTGCAGGATCGCCATGTGGTGTACAGGGGAAAGTGTGTGGTATACAAGAGTATTGCTGTAGCTGGTGTATTGTCAGACGTCAGTAGTTCGGGGTGACCTATGTGAAGCGGCGGGTCGCGCCAATTGTGTTATGGCGAGAGAGCCTATGTGTTGAGCAGAATTCCCAAGAAAGTAAACGAGCAGTTTGCCTCTTGTCATAAAGCTGATTTTATTTCGGAAAAGTAAGGTCTTATATACTAAAAAACATAACTGTTATACGGCTGAGCATTTGCAATGCTCCGCCCGATTTTCCAGTGCCGCGGAAGTGTGACCAATCGGCGTCACGGGACCCTTTCGGTCAATTCAGCACTTTTCCTCAAGTGCTATTGCCCTGCGGTAGGTGACATCACACAGAGTGCCGATCAGTGCATGTTCGATATGTGGGACACTGCACTGCGGTCAGTGGTGTCGTATGGCACGCCGCTGGCTTAGCCACTTGAGTGTTGCTTGTGTCGTGCGCGCGGTGCTATTAGACACTTTGGCACATTTGTGCTCAAGTGTAGGGTAATTTATTAGGGTTGGCATGAGTGGCTACGTGGTACCACTACATATTTATGATTTTTTTCATTTATGTTGCCGATAACTATTATGAAAAAACAAATTTTCGTTGAATTACCACATTTTGGATATGAAGTGATTTTTAATTGTTTTAAATTGACAAACGCAAATTAACTGCAGATACCTAATTTCCACCAACAACAAATTAATCAACAACAAATTAAATTTCAATTCATACTCAAAATGTGGTAAGGCAACGTAAACAAAACAAATTTCTTTCATAAAAGTTATGAAGCAACGTAAAAAAAATGTTCTTTCAAATAATAGTTATCGGCAACGTAAATAACAAAAAAATCATAAATTAAAGTTATAGTAAAAAAAATTTGCTCAAAATAATAGTTATCGGTAACGTAAATTAAAAAAAGTCATAAATGAAAGTTATGAAGCAACGTAAAGAAAAAAAATTCCAACATAATAATTATCGAGAACGAAAAAAAAAATTTGTTTCTCATAACAGTTATTTGCAACGTAAAAATTAACTGTCGCAAATAATAATTATAATCAACAAATAAAATTTATGTTGCATTGTAATAGTTACATTGCAATTATTTTCTTAAAAAAATTATAATAGTTACGTTCCTGGTTTCAGCCTTTTCTGTTAAAACTGATATTTAGGAATATAGGAATTTGAACAGCTTTGTGGTCCTTAACTGCAACACATACTCCCTTCTGTTCGGGTATATGTAAAAGTTTACAGCACAGCGTATGTACAGGGTGGCACAAAAGTTATCACCCAGTGTTCTTTGGCTCTAATATGTTTATGAATGAATGAATGAATAAATCCTTCCTACTCATTCATTCACAACTTTCGCGCCAGGTGACAACTTTTGCGCCACAGGTCAGGTTCTTGAAAAATTGAAAGTGAATCCCATCTGGCGTCTATTTCTAAGCCTTGAAATTAGTCAGCATTCTTCTAGCTGAAAGTACGAATACTTTCACTTTACTTCACTTTAATAGACCAAACAAAAAAAAACATGTTTTATTATAATGTTAGCACCTATAGATAACGGGAAAACGAATTTAAAATTATTTCTATCTTTTTTGAGTATCAATTAGAAATTTGTTCATCCCGATGAATAATTTAATGCATTGCTTTCTACAGAAGATCATCGACTTGTAGGCACTGGCAACTCTAACCTTGAATATATACTCGCATTTGTTGAGCATCAATTTCGTAGTACTAATAAAATTGTGCAGTCAAGTGCTTACAACAAATATCTGTCTTTCATTTGAAAGTCCATAAGATTAATTGAAATCAAGCACCCAAAAAAGAACTCCCATACCAAATCCGACAGAGCACAGTTGGACGCTTACTTAATCCATTAGCGTTCAGTCGACCAAAAAGAAAGGGAAACTGGGCAGAGATTTTCAGAGTCAAGAAGTACTATGAGTACGAATTGCATTGCTGTATGCCACACTTCCAAGTGGCAGCGCTGAATGGGAAAATTCAGTTTCAGTATTCAGTAAAAGCCAAAGCAAAAGCAGCGCCGCTCAGGGCGGAGCAGCGCAGCCCAAGTATGGCTACATGAATTGTATAGTAGTGCCTGTTGTTGTTGTTAGTGTAACTGGTGTTGTTGTTGTATATGTAAAATGTGCATTAAATGCACGAATGAGCGTAAAATGCAAATTCGGCGCAGACAGACAAATGGACGACTGACTACGTTTCCGCTCTGGACCCACTAAGAAACTAACAACATTTTCACATTGAGGTTATGGTTGTCGTCATTGTTTGCATTTTTGCTGTTGCTGTTGTTAAGTTGGTTGGTTGTTGTTATTGTTGTTTTGGTGGCTGCTGTTGTAATGGGCGCAACGAAAGAAAAAGTGTGGCTGAAAAATGGGGAGAAATGTGTGCAGGCCGTGTGGCGATTTGGCCAAGTGAAAAGCTGAAAGTAAAAGGAAAACTTTTCAATAAATGTAGCAGACGACTTTCCCAAAAAAAAATCATACAAAAAACTGACCAAGAAATTGTGAAAAATTGTGGAAAATGCAAGACACACTGTGAGTAGACGAAGGCCACTTTCGGCAAAACAGATGACCTCTTACTTGAACGGTGCACATGGCGGCGCTGCACTGTGGGCAGCGCAAAATTAAGTGCAGCACAGCACTTGGGAAACGTAACTCAAGTTGGCCCATAACGGTTAAATTGTTTGTATGTTCATAAGTATGCAAATATATCGAAGCTAATAGTTTGGCGTTCTGATTTAGTGGCGACGGCGGCGAACGTTTTTGCGTTGAGTCACACTCGACTGCAATTTGCATCTGGGTTTGGCCAGCGCCTTTTTCGCTATTTAGTTGACAGCCGAAAAAACTTCAAAATAATATAAAAATTCGTTTCTTGTTGTTGGTGTGTAGATTTTCATGTTCATGCGGCGCTGTCTTTGTCTGTGGCCATTGCAACAAATCTACGCGGGGAACAGAAAACAAACGAAAAAGCCACCGCACGACTTGAACCCATAAATTAAACGCTGTCGTTAAAGGTGCTGGCGGAGCGCTTGACTCGGTGCGCTGTTGGTCTGTCGCTTGCTCGTTTGGCGGCTAAATGCATAAATTTACTGCACTTTCCACCGGTTCGCTTGCCACTCAACAATTCAACAAGTCAGCGGCAACAACAACAACAACGGCCAGTGGTGCTGAAAAATTAAGACAACATTTCGCCGCGGCCCGTCACCGAATTGCAATTTGCAACTTGTAGCTGCCAGCGAAAAATGCCACACGTTTTCGGCACATTTGTATTTTTCAAATTTTGACTGTTGCTTGCTGCTGGAAATTTCATCTTCCCGCCGTAACAAATTCGTTAGCGCCAATTTGATTTGTAGGAAAATCGGGAAAATGAAATATTACACCAGCGGCTGGCGGCAGCGCAACAGCACTTTGCACTTTCCGTCATGCTCACATAGATTTCGTTCGATTCGATTGGATTTGATTTGAGCCAATCGGTTTTTGGCGTAAAAGGAAAATTTGCAATTTCAAAATTGCGCTCACGAAACTGTGTTTGGAAATAATGCAAATCGCGCCCGAAGCGGCCGCAACGAAGATTGAATTCGATTGACTGGCTTGGTGGGCGCCTAAATGCCGGCACAGCGGAGTTTGGGTTGGAAGCGCAGAAATGCGCTGTTGGAATTCAGAAATCATAGCAATTTGTACAATTTTTAAGCAAACATTAATTTGAATTATTCAATAGAAATAGAAACTGCAAAAGTTGTCGAGGAATTTGGGTAGCAAGCGCAAAAATGCGCTGCTAACACAAAAGTCATAGAAATTTGCACTTGTTCTAAGCATAAATGAGCTTGAATTAATCAATTAAATCGATAGTTTTTTCCAATGCAATGCTTTGTAAAACTGCCAAAGATTCGGAAATGCAAAAAGCACAGAGTTTTTCACTATTTCTAAACGGAGATCAGCTCGAATTGTTTAATCGGATTCAAAATTTCAAAAATCAGATTTGTAAAACCTAATGTTTTTCAAATCTGATGTTTTGTTAAACTGCAAAAGTTTTAATAAGCGCTTAAACATTATAAAAAGTTTATGAAACACATCTAACTAACCATAATAAATAAACATAGTCGTTTTAAAACAAATAATTAGTTAAAAATAATCGAATAAACATAACCAATTAAATATAATTCAACAACTATTCAATATTAAAAATATTCGAAATTAAATTAAAAGTAATTTAAATTGAACAATTCAAATTCATTAATCGAATATATGCAATGATTTTACAACTAATAAAACATAAGCAATTAAATATAATTAATTTAATTAAATGTGATTATTATTAGTCGTAAGTCTTTGTTTTCAGTAAAAAATTAAAAAAAATTATAATAAAAAAATAAAGGTTTGTGAAATTTGCAACTTTTCTAGTACACTACACACACAAGCAATTAAATATAATTAATTTAATTAAATGCGGCCTTTATAAGTCGACGGTTTTTTTAATAAAAAATTAATAAAAGCTATCCTAAAAACTAAATAAAGAAAGGTTTTTGAAATTTGCAAATAACTTCAACTTTTCTAGTACACTTTACGCAAATTCACACACACATTCGCACAATTAATGCAATTTAAGGACATAATGCAACTGTGTAAATAATAAATCACTTTTCACCAATTCAAGTCAATGCAGATTTTTGCAACTTTTTCTACACTTTTTACAAACTTGTGTATATTTAAATGAAAGTTGCCATTTTCCTTTCGTGCAGCGCCATTTCCTTTCGAAAAGTTGCGACACTTCACATCGATAGCAGCAGCAACAATTGTTGCAGTGGCCCATTGTTGTTGTAACTGTTATGGCAGCCACCACAGCATTGTTTACTAAATAACGCCAACAGCCGGCAGAGTGAGCTGCATTTTCCAGCATTGCCACCGTTCGAGAAAGTAATCGCTTTTGGCGGCTGCAGTGTCACTGATTTGACTGGGAGTTGCCGTTGCGCTGTTGACGCTGATTGCGGCGCTAATTAAGCATTTTGGCGGCTGGCTGCCAACTTGAGGCTTTCGATATTCGATTCAATTTTTTTTAATGGATTTGAGAAAGTACGCGCAATTGGTGGGTGGAGTGGGGCGAGTGGGTGGATGATTGTGCTGGTTGTGCGCCGCTTGGGCATTGATCAATGCAGTGGGGAGATTGTGTGTTGTGTGATTTTGCGCTGTCATGAAAACTTTAATTGATTTTGTAAGTGAAGTGATTTTCATAATTGATAAATCGATTTAATTACATATGTCAATGTGGCATTTTCAGCGGATATTCATATTTGTGGATATGTTGACCAGTTCAAGACATGAACGTTGTTTGTAATTGATTTTTGTGGCAGCTTTTGATGGAAAAATTCGGTTATTGTTGTTGCATTCAGTTTGATTGATGCATTCATTAGGTCGTTCAATTTTAAATAAATTGAAGAGGATTTTAATGGATTAAAAATTAGGTGGGGTAAAACATATATTGGAGAAATTTTAATGAAAATAAAAAGAAAAATATAGGAAAGAATGGGCTAAATGTGTTAGACACCTCAGTTATAACTAGCAGGGTCCCGCGGCTTTGTACGCAAGTTCAAAGTCAATGGTGCCAATAAACCAAGTTCTTCTTAACCCTTTGTTGATCCCGTAAAATTTTTATGAAAAAATCAAATTATTTCTCATTTGAAGTGCTTTCACCATATTTGAAGTCAATTGGCGCATTAAATCATGTTTCCCCATACCCTTAACCCATCGTTGACCCCGTCGGATGTTTAGTTTCGAAAAAATAAAAAACACGTGCCAAATTATTTCTCACCAAGAGTACTTTCACCAAGTTTGAAGTCAAAAGGCCCATAAAATCTTGTTTCTCCATATAACTGTTTAACCCATAGTTGACCCCGTTAGGTTTTGATTTTCGAAAAAAATTAAAAACACGTACCGAATTATTTCTCACTATTAATTCATGTTTTTTTACAGTTTCCCCATATAAGCTTTTAACCCGTCGTTGACCCCCATCAGATTTTGATTTTTCCAAAAAAAAAACACATAAAATTATTTCACATTTAAAGTATTTTCACCAAGTTTGAAGTCAAAAGGCGTAAAAAATCATGTTTCTTCATACAATCTCTTAACCCTTGGGTCATCTCTTTAAGTTTTGATTTTCAAAAAAATGAGAAACACCTGACAAATTAGTTTGGATTTCAAGTGTTGTCACCAACTTTGAGGTCAATAGGCCCATTGGTTCGTGGTTTTTTCGTAGTCTTCCCGTATACGCACCTTAACCCATTGTTGACCACATCAGATTTTGAATTTCGAAAAAATAAAAAACATGTATACAATTATTTCACTCTTGAAGTACTTTCACCAAGTTTGAAATCAATAGGCCCATTAAATCGCGTTTCTTCATACAACACCTTAACCTATATTTTGCCCTTTTAGACCCCGAATTTCAAAACATCCCGTCTTAGCGGAGGTTTCAAAACAGTTTACATTTCATATTTGTAGCTTCAGCGGGTTGGGCTGGTCGATGATGAATCAGTTAGTCAGTCAAACAGTCAGGACAAACAATTTTATGTATAGAGATTAAGTCAATTACAATTTAGTTAGTTACCAATAGTTAATTTGTATTTGAATTGACTTTTCATAAACATATCTTTACATTAGCTCAATCTAGCTTTCCTCTTCTTTTCTCCTCCTCTTTACTTCCTGCCTTAGTTATTTAATTATTATTATAAGAATATAAGTTTTATAATCACTTAAAAAGATCAAATCTGATTTAATATTGTAAATGTGACTTAAGCTTGTAAAATTTAAGATATCTCATTATCTTGTAGCTTATTGATCTTGTATTTAATAATAAGAAATAGAAATAAATAAATAAATAAAATAAATAATACCTTCTAATCAACTCTTTACAATAATTTCAATATTATAAAATCAATTAAATCACATTTGAATTAATCGTAATTTACTGAATCAATTACATTTCAACAGATTATGATCACAATTGAATTGACCAAGAATATTTAAATCAATAACACATTTAAATGTCTCGAATAATATTGCGAATGTTTTCCAAAACAAAACATTCACAACTCAAATTATCGATAAAACAGATAACAGCCCAGAAGAAGCTCACAAAAGTTAATGACTGATTAACAACGTTTAATTAAAGTACACATGGCATTCGACTCGTAATATCATCACACAAAGTAAACAACGTCTAACAACGCGCGCAAAGTTTCAGATTGCGATTGTGCGTCAAAAGCGCGATCTCATTCTGATAGCGGCAACAACAACAACATTGCCACATGTGTGTCTTTAACATTAACAACAATAAGTCAAACTGCTCAAAAAGCAACAACAACACACAGGCAATTAGAGCGGCAGAGACAGCGCTGATAAAATGGTAATTTGTTGTATTTTTTTTAACGAGCCAGCACGCATTGCACGCATTAGTGCGTAGCAGCTGCCAAAACGGTTACGTGATGTCATGTGGCGCCCGTTCAGGGACAGTTCGCCGCCCCCCATTTCCAGCGCCGGCTGCACAAGACGAGCAGGCCGACACAAGCCCACTGTGGGGGAACGAAAAAACTAAAACGTAGTTACGTGAAATGAAAGGAAAACCCTGCAAATTTGCACTAACCGAAGTGCAATTTAAGTGAAAACTGCGTTGACGCTGACGGAAGCAATGCACAATTTCAGCTGCTGGCAGCTTGTGGCTGACATTAGCGGACGTAGGGCGAGAGCAATGGCTTCCGCCATTCGGCACTGTCACACGGTCGATCAAAATGCAAACTTTCAGCTCCAACTGCCACTGGAAGAGGGAATGAAAAATCCAAAATCGAATGAGGAATTTTCCCTTTCATTTTGTTGCCGCGTAAAATGAGCGAACCACGTTGGAAACTGCAGCACGAAGTTTGCATGCCATGCCACGTCGGCGCATGAGTGTTGCAGGCGTGAAGCGGGCGCTGACAGGCCGACTGCCGGGGCCGAACATTGAATGTCGAATTTTTAACGTGAGTGCCGCCACAGTGTGGCCTCACCCCACGGTGCTCAAAAGCACAGCGTATCAAAATTAAGCATTGATAAGCGCCCCGAGAGCAAGCTCCCGGTACCAATTGGGTTAATGTAAATGGACATTACCCCTCCTTGGTAGGGATCGAGGCCTATCTAAACCTCTGCCGTGCTATGGGTCCGGCACCCGGTTGTAAACGCAACTCCACGCCGAGACGAAACCCTACCCGCATTTGGGTGTTAAACCACGCCACCACGAAAGTCCCCGAGGGGGCCATTCCCATAATCAGGCTGAAGCACAAGGCTTCAGGGGCACCCTGACTCCCGTGGTACCAGACAAAGCCTCTGGTCAGACTTCGTAGCCGTGCTACTACCAGTTGAGCCCCATTTAGCTCGTGGACTGGTGACCACCGCACCGCACTTGACACCATTCACGTGCGCACTCATTCATCCACTCAAACAGACCAGCCCCCCCCCGCCCACTCACACATTCACACTTGGCAATACGCCAAACTGCCGTCGCCGCCGAAACACAGCATTCGCATATTCATTCAAAATGGCAATCAGCTGGCTGGTGGAGAGTGCTTCACGCACACACCACACACCGTCCGTCCGACTAATCCCCATCCGCCCAAGGTCCCTCAAATCTGAGTACAACGGGCACTCACACAACACATGCAACCAATCCTCACGCACAGCCCCACAAATACACTCAGCACTTGCACTCAGGGCTCTCTCATGCAAAAATGCATTGAGTGACCCGTGTCCGGTGAGTAGGAACCCAAGGCTCAAGCCGAAGCCGAAATCCTTGAGCCCTACCACGAACCTCACGTCCCGTATGTACTCATAAGTCGTTCTGCCATGGGGACTTTCGTCCCAACGTTGCTGCCAACGTTGCAGAACACAGTCCTCCAGTATTCGCTTACGCTTCATACTGTCAGCACTCTCCACACCTTCGCCTTGCAGCCACTCATACTGCAGCAGCACCTCTCTATTCCCCCTCCTTAGCCCGAAGCCCACGGCACGCCGTATGACTACGAGATCCAGAGGAGCCGCACCCATCAACACCTGCAATGCATCTGTTGATACAGTGCGGCACACAGGCATACAACCTAGCAACATAACACGCTGAATAGACAGCAAGTGTTTGCGGCCTACAACCGTCGCGGCCAATTCGTGCCATGCCGACGCTCCGTACGCAGCACAAGCTACGAACAGACCGTGGTAAATGGTACGAACTGCGCGTCGGCCGAGTCCCCAGTCACTCCTGAGTATCCGGCGCACCTGACCCATTATGCACACAACCCTCTCTTTCAGCCTGACCAAGTGTGGAGCAAAACTCATTCGTTCACCAATTGTTAGCCCCAAGTATTTGACTTGCGTCTCATACCGGAGGCCAACACCATTCACACGCACAATGGGCGGACGACTGCGAGCCAATTTGCCTTTCAGCAGCATGGTCACAGTCTTGTCCATTGCCACATCCACACCCACCGATTCACCCCATTCACACACCATACACATATATTGCTCCCCCAAGCGCTCTACATCCGCTCTTGATCTGCCCTCCACAAGGATAAGCAGATCATCCGCATACGCACAACACTTGCATACTGCTGCCAGACGCCGCAGTAGTGGATCCATCATGTAGTTCCATATATATGGACCACAGACGGAACCCTGCGGGCATCCTCGAGCCACATCTATTTCAACCCGTTCATTCTCCCCAATCACACATGCCTTCCTGTCTGAGAAATAGCTCTTCCAGAGAGCTGTTTCCAGGCAGTCGGCATGATTCAGACGTTCTACCACTTTATCCCAGCGCAGGTGATCAAACGCCCCCCTAAAATCTACAAACACACCGAGAACATAGTTCTCGCTACTGTCACTCACCACCGATTTAGCGTACAACCACGCATCTTCCACGCCGAGTCTCTTTCTAAACCCAAACTGCCTATCCGACAGCCCACCCAGTTGCGCCTGAAGCCGATCCACCATAATCCTTTCCAGTACTTTTCCAAGTACTGGTAGGAGGCAGATGCCCCGATAAGAACGGGGGTTAGTCCTAATCTTATCAGGAGACTTCAGGAGCACCACGACCCTAGCTATTTTCCACGCGAGTGGAAAATAAGCCTCACTAAGGCATTTCTCATAGATGGCCTCCAGGTACTCCGGAATGACTTTGTACAAAGATTTGCACATCTCGCCAGTCAAACCATCGACACCCGGTGACCTTCTAGACCTAACCAGGCCAAATGCATACGCTAGCTCACCGTCTTCTAATGGCTCAGCAGCTGCCACTTGTGCTGGTGGCGTCTGCTGAACCGCCCTAGGAAAGAATGCCGGGGCCGAACAATGGGAGGACGCGAAAATGTGGCACATTTCGACACAGCGAAGCAATGAAGGAGGCGGTTTGCGGCAGTGGCGAAGGCGGCCGCGGCCAGGCAAATCAACAAGCCGCACCACTCGTACACGGCCAATTATTCTAGTCATTCGGCTAGAAAAGCGCAAGAAAAGTTGCAGGAAAACCGAATGCAACAAATAATTGCTGGCAGCAAACAGCAAAAATGAGAAGCAACACTTTGAACGGCAAAAACTTGCTTTGCGTACTTTGTGCGCTTACGAAAAAAACGAAACTAGGTTTTATTTTATTTGCCGATTTTTTAATGAAAAAAAAAAACCAAATCAAATGTTTTCTGCTCCAAAAAACAATCATCCAATCATTGTGTTTGTTGTTGTTGCTGTTTTTATTGTGTTGCACACCGCAGCTGCCAAAGCAGCACATTATTTAAATAAGTGGCGCGCGCATGTGCAGCTTAAGCAGACATTTCCATGTAAAATGCGAAATGGAAAGGCAGCGTCGATAATTTGTTGCAAGCAATTGTTGCACCTACAAATTGCACACAGCAAACTGACAGCGAGCAAGCAATCCGTCTGACTGGCTTCGACGCATTCGTGGGTGCTTGGGGAAATTATGAAAATTGCGTGCGAAAATGCAATTTTAATCGAATGAATTCACCTTGAACTTTTGCATTCGAAATCAAAAGTGCCAACAGCTGCACGGCGATTAATGTGTTGCAGTATTGGCAGCAATTATTAATTGGCGCCGACTTTTGAGGGACGGACAATTAGGTGTGATAACCATGGCCATGGCATTTGAAAGAAAACGAGGCAAGTGTGTTCAAATTTGGGAGGAAGTGGAAAGGTTCGTGTTTAATTACTTTATTGTGTGGCAATAAAGTTGCGATTGTAGGTGAACTTGAACAGAAAGTCTTTTTAAAAACGCATAAAAGGTCAAACAAATTAAGATTTGAGTTTGTGTATGGTACGAGCCGATTCAATACGTAGGCAAATAATCAAGCAGTTTTAAGGTTATGTGTCATAGGTGGGTTAGGTTAGAGATTCGAGGGACTTGGATTGATAAGTTCAATAAGATACACCACCGATATTGCGGGACAGTTATGGCAAAGCGGTATGATTCCTTAAAAAGAACTGGTCCGCATGTAATTTTAAGGTTCCATAACATTTTGGCACAAATGTTTAGATTAGGTTAGAGTTACAGATCAAGAAATTACATTTATAGTTTCGATAAGTTACAAACCAGATACCTCCAATACCACTGAAAATTTACGAGGAATCAGATTCTCAAAAGAACAACATGCAATTGTGAGGTTATATAGCATACATGTTTAGGTTATGTTAAATTTCTAGCTCAAGAGATTACATTAATAGACAGGGGCGGATTCAGAAAAATATTTCGAGGGGATTTAAAAAACTAGTTCTTTAATATTCATAAAATGTTTCGGGGGGTTTCAATCCCCAAAACCCACTGAATCCGCCACTGTTAATAGATCAATAGCATTTAAAAGGAAACAGTATGATTCCCTAAAGAACTTGGCTTACACGAGCTTTTAAGGTTATGTACTCAGTTAGTTACAAGTTATAAGAAACCATCAATATCGCTGTATGATTCCCTTAAGAACTTGGCTAGTTGGCCAGTCTAGCGTTGATATTAAAGTCGATCACTTATGACTCAAGAATGCTCTTTCATGTTAAGACAGAATCATGCTTTATGTAGTGGGCGACTCTCCGACTTTCAACAGCTTTTAGGTGTCTGCCATCCTATAAGCAACAAAACTATACTATGAACACATGTTAGAAACAATTTGGCTAGTCCCTTTATTTCTTTAGTCCCCCGAAAGCTCCTATTCACCATCAAGAAGGCATGTACCATGTTAGAATGCAACTATTTTATTTCAAAAATGCCCAAAAGTTTGTCACATTTAATTTCTAACACATTTTTGTGAATCATAAAACTTTGCTTTTAGCAGCTGCCCTCTCAGCAGGATATGGCGTAGCTCCCTTAAGAGACGCAGAAATACAATATAATTTAATTTTTATGATAGTATCATAACTTAACAAGAAACTAGAATATTTTGAAAACAAATTTTCTCTAAATAAATTAAATTGTATTAAAGTATATTATAAATTTAAGATTAAGTAGGCTCTCAGGCTGTCAACGATACTTCTTAACTTTTCCAAAGCTAACGATTTTAAATTTACCGTTTTCACCTTCTTCACCCAATTTCTTTATCACATTGAACAATTAAATTAAATTTAAAACTTTTTTTACAACTTAAACATCTTCTTCATTTGTTTTTTCTTTATTAAATTTGCCCTCACAAACAACATTTTAAACGTTAGCAAATATTGTCAGCAACAGTTGCTCCAATTTTAAGTGGTTTTCGTTTATGTTTTCACTCACTTTTTCGCTTCTCACGTAGTTCGGTGGAAACTTGGGCGACAACGAAACACAGGACGCCGAAAACGGTGAGTATGGCGAGTAGGGCGAACACGGCGTTGTAGGTGTCAGTGGCGGCAGCGGCAGTGTTGCCATTTTCGTGCTCACTACACCAAACCGAGCAGAGCAGAGCAGCGCCAATTGCGGCCGAATGACTTGAACGGGAAAACACTTTACGAGTAACACAAACGTGCGCACACTGGAAACGGTTGAATGCGCGACATTGATGCGCCGATGATAAGCAATTGGCGTTTGAGAAGTGTCGACGTTAGACTGAAATGTCTAAAAGCGCTGGCTGGCATGCACAACGCCCCACAGCGAGCAATTGCGTCGCTAGAGTCAACTTTCGGCGGTCGCCTTTCGTCGCGCGCAATTCTGCTTATTTGTTAGTCGGTGGCTGGTTTTTGTTTCACCTTAGATTTGTATGTCGATATATTTCTTATTTTTTTTCATAAATTTCTTTTCTCAGTCGCGCACAAAACAATAACAAAATTATAAACAAAATGCAAATCGTACAAAACAGTAAATCACGTTGGTCGAATCGAAGCAAACGCAAACCGGTGTGCAAGGCGTGAGGTAATGCCAGTAAAAATAACGCCGTAACATTCTCCTGCGCCGCTGCGATTCTGCCGCATCGATTCACTTTGGCGCTGGCGATGACGACGCGCCGCTGTCCGGCTACGAATTCAAAGTTTCAATTTTGGATGGCCGAACGGTGCTAGCGAAACACAGTGGCGAACGCGCAACAAAGCACACGCGGCGTGGACGGCCGGGCGGCAGTGCCGAGGGGCGGCTCGGGCTCGCCGCCCGATAAGCGCACCTGTTGCGGTGAAAGGAGAGGGTGGTGGCGTGTGCTGCTTGGTGCTGCTACTGTGTTAGTGTGCCCGCTGTTGTTGTTGCTGTTATTATTATTATTATTATTGTTGCTCTCCGTTGTTATCGACTACAATTTGTTTTTACGCTAATTTGCGTGTATTTTCTTCTCTATTTTCTCATTTCAATTTATTTATTTTTGCTTCTTTTCGGTGCGCCTTAAACTTCCGTTTTCATGCAAATTTGTTGTTTATTATGCACAAGTGTTGTTATTGTTTGCTGTGTGTGTTGACTTGTTTGTGCTAATTACCGCAGCCTCAGCAATGAATGAAAGAAATCAATTCTTCTTTAACACTTTGAATTCCTTTTCGGAGGCCTTTTTCGCAGATTCCCGCACTCTAATCAATCATTATCGCCGCTTACGCGACAGCAGCCGCTCACGATTACTTAATGACGATTTTTCCTTTCGATTTGACAGCACTTTTCTTTTCATTTAACTCTCGGCAAATGTTTGTGCACACGCGATACAGCGCAGCTACTTTCGGTGCGACTGCTTTATTTTTGGCGTTTTTCACTATAATTCAGATAAAATTATAAATACTCAGCGACAATCTGCACAAACGATTGTGTGTGTCGCGTGACCTTCGGTGCCTTTAATTGAATTACCGCCAGCGATGATTTTGTGTGGACTTTTGCTTTTCTTTGCGATTCCATCGATGTTTACTATTTTTGTGCTTTCTACAAACAATTTTCAATGTCGCCAAGGTAAACGGTAGCGGCTTTGTTGTGTATTGTATCTTAATCTACGTACTTTCCGACTTAAATTGTGCCAACAAAAGTCAACAGCGCTTTGAATTTTTTGAAATATTAGCACAAGTCAGTGGTTGACTAAATTGTAATATTATTTTGTGAAGCCACCACTCAGAGAGATGTTAGCGAAAACAAATATAAAAGATTCAGTATAGCCTCTATTAAGCCGTTCTTGGTGCTGTTGGTGCGCTAGACCACAAGTCAAAGGGTCGTAGGTTCGAATCCTGACAGTCAACATTAGTAGAAGAAAACTTTCTGAGAGTAAAACTGATTATAAAAAGCTTGCTATATGCCATTGGAGTATACGAGTAACTAGATTTGGTTGAGGAAAACAGGAGCCTAAATGAGCTGTTTTTTAATGACCTCACAAATTTTGTTTAGCTGTCCCAATGCCAAAGAGAGAGAGAGAGAGAGAGCGAGAAGAGCGGCACCTTTACTGGATCAAGGAAAAGAGATGCCCTCCTCAGCTTTTTTAAGCAAATAAACTATGACCTATTGAGTTATTGAGGATACACTTCATTTTCTTGGCGTGTATCCTGTCTACAGTAATATTAGTTTTAATTTTTTTTTGTGAGAATATTTTGGATCTATCGAAAGTTTTAAGTATCCTCATTGGTTGCAATTATCATTCGCTCTATGTTGTAAATGAATTTGCATAATGTTGGTTTTTCTTTTTTAAGTGCTTTGCAGACACACAACTTTTATAGTTAGTGATTATGATTCTTATTTAATTCAACTTTTATATTTTCTTGTATTTACAGTGCGTTTCAAAATAAAGTGTTGCTAATAAAACTCACAAAAGAAGGTAAAGTAATGAATTATATATATTTTCTGAAAGTCTGTCCAAAGATCTTTTTCGCATTATTATCACTACTTTGTCCAGTCTCCGTTGTTGTCAGTAATAGCTCGGCATCTTTTGCTACAACTTTGGCTTATTTTTGAGTGTACTCCAAAGAAACCCCTCTCGAAATCCGTTTTAATTCCAAATTGAGCTGTTTTGTTGTTGATATTCTTTTTCCTCTAAGCTTTTGCTTCATTAAGGACCAAACATTTTCGATTGGGTTTGCATCTGGACTTTGAGATGGCCAATTTAGTGTTTCCACCCCAAATTTTCTCTAGCCCATTTCAGACGATTTTCCATATGTTTTCACCCAATAGCGGTTTCGACATGGTACTTCTATGAAGAATGCCCGATTTCAGAAGTCTGCGTCGGATAGTGGCCGTTGATACTTCGACTCTCTTCTGCGACAATCTTTCCTTCGCTTGTTTCAGGCTAAGAGTTGGAGTGTTATCAAACATCCGGACTATCGCCTTATCCAATTTGTTCTGAGTGGTTCTCTTCCTGCCTCTCCGTGGCTAGTCGTCAACATTTCCGAACTCTTTAAATCGACTGACCCACTTCCTCACAAATGAAACTGATGTTTTCGTGTATTTTGCGATTTGTGGAGGTTCCATTTTTGGACCCTCAGGATGGTTTACTAAAAACACTACTTCGAAACGTTTTTTAAATATAGCACTAATTTTTAATTCTTGATATTTCCGCGAAAACTTGTACCCAACTAACAAAACAGAAACACATGCGAAAACGGTATTTTAATATAGAAGATAATCTGATATTAAAATCATGGCAAACTTCTATAGTTAAAAAGATATGGTCAACACTTTATTTTGAAACGCACTGTATATTTGTAAATTATGTCTTCTGAATTAATTAAGATAAAATACTACAACTATAACCTATAACAGCTCCTCATGACAACGGAACACTGCTATCCTATGCCGTCAAAGAGATTTCTTGAGCTGATACCCCATGAAGGAATTTACATATAAGAGCTTTCTTGACCTAAGAAATAGTCTTTGAGTTGTAACTCTATGACTTTAACGAGCTACCTTCAGCTAAATTCCTGACATTAGTGGGATTTCTTTAGCTGACCCTGTGATGTAAGCGAGCTTTCTTCAGCTGGTACACAATGACTGAGCTCAGAAAGTTTTTTTTGAGCTTCCTTCAGCAAAAGCGCTACAATCTACGTTTAAGAGCTTCTTTGAGCTGCTATCCCATGATCAAAGAGGTTTCTTGATCTGCTACCTTGGGCTCTATGACCAAAAAGAACTACTTTTGAGTCGCTAACCTGTGACACAAGAGAACTTCATTGAGTTGCTACCCTATTTAGAACCTAAAAGAGCTACCTTGTGCTCTATGGCCTGAAATGTCTGCCATTGAGTTGATATTCTATGACCTAAGTAAGCTTTCTTGAGCTGTAACCAAAACTTTACAATTTTTAGGCCAGATTTAAACGCAGTTTGTTTGAAAACCTAATGAGTTTGTCTTAATTTGGTATGGAATATGACTGAAAATGGTTTGACAGCGGGCATTTTCTTCAAAGAAACAAGTTAGCAGCTGGCAAAAGTGACTCAGAAGGAAATCTACGAATTCTGTGCCATGATCTATGATGATGTGATGCCTCATACGATTATTTGTCGCCCATCGAGCAACCAACATCCCAAAGCAAATTTTATTTTTTTATTTATAGTATGTCTTCATACAGACTGTCAGGCGTACATTTCTGACATAACACATTCGAGTGTACACAGCTGGCGGGCAATGAACCGACACTTTGTAGCATTGTTTTGTTTATGGAACAAATTGGGCCACATGTCAAATGGGACTTTTTTGTTTCCATAGTCTGCATATGAAATTATTAATTTCGTATAGCAGCGCGCACTCGGCTCGAATTCACAGGGTTAACCCCCATGCGAGCGCAACGAATTTCCTCGTTTGCACACTGACAGAAGGCACTTTTGTGCTCTATGTGTATGTGTGTGTGTTTTGAGCGTTCAAACTTTGGGTCTTTGGCGTGTAAAAATAGCGCAAAATTACAAGTGTAGGGTTGGATAACAGCTGTTTTATTGTTGTTGTTGTTGTTGCAGATTTTCTCAATATTTCCTCGTAGTTGGGCAGAGTTTCTATGCTTTCCGCATGACATCAGGCCGACGCAAACATGGCGTCGAATTATTAAATGACATTTGTTGAATAATAGCAAACATGGAGGTCATGTCAACAATGCGGCAGCAACAGTGGCACAAAGACACCAAAGCGCATATTTAAACAACTGTACGACACGTAATCAGCAGTCGGAAGGTGTCTGCGCAGCGTTAAATCACAAACAAATTTGCAAAGGCAGAGCACAATCCAATTAAATCATCGAAGTGTGTGGCAATTTGGCCAATTCGAGTTCAGTAAAAGGCCAAATTGCCACAATTGCGGCTTCAATCGAACAGCAAAACACCAACCAAAAACTAGCCGCAACATTTTGCAATTTTTACAACGAATTTCGCACGACCACAAAACGGCAAATAGAACCAAATCAAACCAAACCAGACGAAACGAAACAACGCGCGAGCAATTGCCGACACCGTCACATCAAACACTGAAATTTTCGTATAAAATGTTTTTTGTGTGTTTTTTTATATTTCTTGTTTTTGGTTCTTTTTTTGTGTGCATTCGAAATGAATGTAAGGCACACTGAGCGCGGACAACGCGCACGGACAGCGAACAAACGCGACCAGCAATCGCACAACAATCGAACGGCCAGCCAGCCAGTGCCGCAGACCAACTAACTGGATGGAAATTGAAAAATCCAAACGAAAACAAACGGAGCAAACGCAGCCAAGCCGCACACACAGAAGAGGAGAAAAGCGCACCGCCGAGAGCGCCGAACGTGTGAAACTTGTGCCTTTTATGGGCGCACATTTTTCCCCATTTTTCACATAGAAGATCAGAAAAGCGGCCGCGCGGAGAGCGCCAACGACTGGCGCTCTTTCGGCCGCAACGGAGATCGGCGCACGAGTGTGTCAGCTGGCGCTTGGCGGCCCCAAAGGGGGCGGGCCGGGGCGTCGCGTGAGGCTGCGGCAACCAACACAACGCTGTGCGCCTGTGGATGAAAGTCGCCTCGCCGCAGTGTGTGTGTGTGTGTGTGTGTGCGGTGAGATATGGCCACAAATGGGAGCACGATCACCGAGTATGGCGTGAGTGGCAAACTGCAACGCTGGCGGCCGCTGAGCGAAAGTCTTTCTCTTGGTTTGGGCTGCGCGAGAGAAATGTTTGTCGGCAGTAGCGGCAAAGTTTTCATTTTCAAGTTGGCATTAATTATGGGGGGAAACTAAGAAACGGCCGATGAACTTGCATTTTCCATCAAAACTTTATTGGAGTAGTAACAATTTATCGCTCAACGCAAGCACAATAAAGTTTGTTTATAAGCCAAAAAAACACCCACAAAATACCAGAAATAGGTAATTTTTTTTTAGGTTGAGTTTTGTTTTAGTTGAATTTGTGTGCATAAAAGTTGCATAACGTACAAAAGGCTTTTAAATTAATTGGCAACGACTGGGTCTATGGGTTGTTCAAGTTGGCTTTGAAACATATGGTTTTAGATTTAGAATGACATTTCTTCGGTATTAGAATTCAAGTTTGAGTATAAAGCATTACAAAGATTTAAGTGCAAAAAGTAAAAAACATATTTTAGTGAAATTCTTAGCTGCTGAACTGTGCAGGGTTTCGTTAAAATGTCCTATAAGTGTCTAGAATCGCATCCTTAACCCTTCTGGGTCTACTGGGATAATACGTTCCACCATGTTTTTAACGCCCCTCAAAACAATTATTCAGATCTTGTGACCCACGCAAAATATTTATTCGAATTTTATGACCCCGAATAAAATAATGATTTCAGAATTTGTGAGTATACAACATAATACTCTAACTTTCATAGCTTGGGAACATTTCTACCAAGAGTTGGTGTTTAAACTCCATTCCGAAAGGGTTAAATGTTGCCGTTTTCAACTTTCCAAACGTCCCACAACTTTTAACAAAATGCGCCATTTTGAAATTGTATGAAAAAACAAGTGACTGAAGCTAAGAACGGCCGTTCTGTTCCACTTAAGTAATATAAACTGACTCGTAATTGTTTTTTAAATTTTTAACAGACCATCTAAAAACTGGAATATTACAAAATAATAATGTTAAAACTAAAAAAATTTAACAATATTTCTTAAGACTATAAATCTTGGAAGAGAGAGATCTAAGTATGGAATGCGATTAAGTTCCGAGAGCGTCCTAGCAAGTCCATTTTTTATTGACCAACACTTATGGATAAACTTTTATAGGAAAAAGTATTCACTGTAGAAGTCGGTGGATGAAGGACTAACTGAAAGAAGGTCTGTAAGTCCTTGAAGTGAGCAGCTAAAGAAGTGATCGATAAAACATTGGCTTCTAGAGAGCAGTTTCGGAGCAGGCAATAACCCGGATTATGGGGTACACAGTGGTGCACACAAGAGGGGGGCGGGAATTTGGGGGGTTCAAACCCCCCAAAATACGAAACTTGCTGCTGAAAAATATGGTACCAGATGTTATTGGACTCAAAAGTTTTCGCAACCCCTCCCCCCCAAATGAAATCTTGTGTGCGCAACTGGGGGTCCACAAGGCTAACTAAGTCACAGGTAGCTTATCTATTTAAGGGTGCGGGTGTATTCCTACGATTTTACAAAACAAAGGAGAATAGAAACCTTGTAGGAACAACTTTTGCTTAAGAAGAAGTACTCAAAATGTAGAACGACGCACTCTTTTTTGTATGACAAAAAGGGGGAACATTGAAAAAATATTTGTCATTTACGTCATAATGCTCAAAAAACTTAACCCTGAATAATAAAAAATAGTTTGAAGCTTGGTGGGGTTTCAAACAAAATAAAAAAAAGAAAATTTTGGAAAATCGTTGCTATATTGGTAGCAGCACATCCAACATGACAATTTTTGTAGTGTCCAGTGTAGTAACTAATGGCAAAAAAGTAATCGAGAATGTGGGCTGCACTTCAATGAATCAGAGAGCGATTTGAGAGGTGTGGGGGTTCCTGAAATAGAGAAACTCTTTGACAAAATATTTGTCATGTTCTATTTAGGAAGAAATAAGTATAAAGCCGTGTCAGAATGTGGTCTACTCTGTACTTTGGTTTCACAAAAGTGGTGCCGATATAGCAGGGTATGTTGATTTAATTTGAAGATTTCCGTACTCTATCGTGAAATCTGACCATCTTACATTTGTGTTACTAACAAAGGCTTTGGAACAAGCTTTCTAGATGTTAATATTCTTTGTAGAAAGTACGACTGCCATCTGCATACATAATTAACTGGGCTTTTTTAACTGTAAAAGCTTGCTGATCTCTATAATCTTTGTTCAAGTCACAACTGGCATCGATATAATCCACCGCGCCTTTTTATCTCAGCTCAGACAATCTCAGTTGAAGCTTCTTGCGGCCTTAGCTGCTTCAAAGCCAAGAAATGTCTCCATCAGTGCGTTGGAATGTTCAAACATGGCAACGAGATAACAACAAATAAGTAGAAGAAACCCCAAAATGCATAAATTTCAACCAAAATATTTGTATTTGCCTGTTGTGTGTATTATTTAATTTAATAGAATTTCAACAGCGACTTGACGCACTGCAGATAACAGCGCACGGCGGATGTAGGTTAGACCAAGCACGCACACACATCAGTCAAGTTCGTTGAAAGTGATATTCGAGACAGGAAATAAACGGACCAACTCCAGTCGTCGTCATTCAGAATTAATTATACCGCAGCGGCCGACTGCATTAGACGCACCACGCAGGCGTCTAATGGCCGCACCATTAGAAAGACGATCGAGCCGCAAATGTGATATGTGCGCCTGCCACAGTCACTGACAGCGCGACGCTGCACGCTTAACGCTGCATGCGGTTGCGGCTGGCGTTGCGGCAATTTGTACGCGAGCGTGTCGGCTGCTGGCGTTGACCACGACGACCGCATGTTTATTGGCAAACGTTTTGCCGGCTGTGCTGGAGGAGTGAATGCACTCGAATGAGTTTAGTACGAAACGCAAATAGCGTCACAACGTCACACAGATGAAGAAATGCAGCACCGCCAGCAGACGATGCGATTTATTTGGTTTTGTGTGCTTCTTCGTTATGCGGTTGCCGGCTCGATTGCGAGGCAGTCGATCTGCCACTTTTCTCGAGACAAATTCTTGGTAGCTCGATCCGGTAGCAGCGGCTGGCAGACTGCAGAAAAAGTGCGCCAATCATGCGGTAAAGTTGTAATTGTACTCGTTTTAGTTTTCCGTTTGCCGAGTTCGATCCGGTGGACTTTCTATTGCAGCTGCGTGTTGTGTCTGTGCTTGTGGTGAATGCGTCATTTAGCATTAATTGCTGGCGATTTAGCGGACGTGGAGAGAGGAACTATTGAAAGAATTATGGGAGAATGGCGGCCGTTTCAGTACAATGCACACTTAAGTTGGTGAATAAAAGTTTTCGCTGCACTGTTCCATGCTGCATTGAAAGCATTGGCCAAATTTTGACTGATTTGAACAGTCAATATTTGAGAAAGTGTAAATATGACAATGTTTGTGACACTTTGTCACACTTAGTTGTTATTATTTTCTTTGAAACACTAGTTGCAAATAGTGTGAAATTGTTATATGACTAAGAACCAAATTATACAACGAAATTTGCATTGAACAGATGGAATTTATTTGAACCTTAAGTTTCAACATTTATAGATATCAATTCCATTCCATTTCATTCTATGCAGCATTGAAAGCATTGGCCAGATTTTGACTGATTTGAACAGTCATATTTGAGAAAGTGTAGATATGACAATGTTTGTGACACTTAGTGGTTATTATTTTCTTTGAAACACTAGTTGCAAATAGTGTGAAACTGTTATATGACTAAGAAACAAATTATACAATGAAATTTGTATGGAGCAGATGGAATTTATTTGAACTTAAAGTTTATAGATATCAATTCCATTCTATGCTGCATTGAAAGCATTGACCAGATTTTGACTGATTTGAAAAGTCAATATGTGAGAAAGTGCAGATATGACAATGTTTGTGACACTTTGTCACACTTAGTTGTTATTATTGTTATACTGTTATATGACTAAGAACCAAAATATACAAGAAAATTCTTATGGAACAGATGGAATTTATTTAAACTTAAAGTTTTAACATTTATAGAAATCAATTTCATTCCATTCTATGCAGCATTGAAAGCATTGGTGAGATTTTGACTGATTTGAACAGTCAATATTTGAGAAAGTGCAGATATGACAATGTTTGTGACACTTTGTCACACTTAGTTGTTATTATTGTTATACTGTTATATGACTAAGAACCAAAATATACAAGAAAATTCTTATGGAACTGATGGAATTTATTTGAACTTAAAGTTTCAACACTTATAGATATCAATTCCATTCCATTCCATTCTATGCAGCATTGAAAGCATTGGTGAGATTTTGACTGATTCGAAAATGTTCAATACTTGAGATGTTTGATATGTTTTGTGACACTTTGTCATGAATAAGAACCAAATTATACAAGGAAATTCTTATGGAACTGATGGAATTTATTTAAAGTTTCAACATCAATTCAATTTTTCAAAATTTCTATTGAATACTTAGCAAAATTATGACATTTTTAAAGGTTCAGTCGACATTTTTCAGTTTGCCCAAAAACGGCACAATTTTGATGTCATATTTTTTTCTCAATTTTATTTCAACACTGACACTGAAATTCATTAACAGCGGTTCACATTTTTTTTACTTCATACTCAGTGTTGAAATGAAATTTTTTGTTATTCATAACCTCATTTTACAGCAACAACCACAACAACAATCACACTTGCTCCACTCAATGGTGGGCGTAAAATTAAATTTAAACAGAAAAAATGTCGAAAAAAAGCATAGATAAAAACAGAAACATTGACGCCGCCAGCACACTTGCTGGCAGCTTCAGCTTTTCTCTGACAGTCACCATGCATTTAGCTGGAAATGGAAATGGTGGGCGTTGCAGCAATTTCACACTGCCGTAAACTTTCGATTTTGTGCGCTCTCCGACGCGTTGCACGCAGCTCGGCGCACTGGTTTTGTGTGCAGCAAACTTTTGAAGGAAAATCATAGCCGAAAAAAAAGATAAACATGCCAAGTGTTCGCTGAAAGACACATGCAACAAATAGCAACAACAACACCACAGCGGACGACACAAATCTCGCCCTAATGTCCGTTTAATGGACACGAAACGGAACAGTCGAGGCTGCGGTCACAGCTGCAAATGTCGAAAATTTTCGGCGGATGCCGACCGCTCATGTCCGTCCGTGTGCAATTTCACTTTCCGTCCAAGTGGCAGCTCAAACATGTGCCACAGCTCACAACGGTGTCGTGCAACACCAACGCCGTCGAGGTCATTGGTGTGAGTGCGAGTGTGAGTTTGTGTGTGTGTGTGTGTGTGTGTGAATTGAATTCTTTAGCAGCAGGCAACTTTTGGCAGTGTTGTTGTTGCCACAATAGCAAAAAAAATAAAACATTTTATTTAAACTTGGATAGCATCGAAACTTTATGGTCCAGCAACAGAAACTTTTACTTTGCAGGCGCAAAATTTGCTGCCAGCAACGGCTGACCGTAGTCTGTCGTTTGTGTTGTAAGTTGAGTTTTTAATGAAGTGGAAAGTGGCGCTGCGCAACAACGAGGCGGCCACATGGCGGTGGAGGTGGCCATCGGTCAAACGTTGTAGCCATTGGTAGCGATAATTAAAATTTGATAAAAAGCCTTTGCCTTTCTCGCCTGACGTCGGGGAGCAATTCATTCGCGCATATATACAAACACAACATAAATATACAAAGTGTGCAGTATTGACGTATCAAAAAATCGACATCGTGAAAAATTTACAACTCTTTTTTATGAACATATTGAAATTGGGCCAGCATGGAACTTAACTTAACTTTGTTGACTGACGGCAAAATGCGGGCAAACAGCTGTGACCTAACCTCATTTTTGTAGTAAAACTCTTCAACTTTCCAAAAGTGGATCAATCTTTACGAGAAACCCAGAAAATTGACAAAAGCTCGTCTACATTAGCGTTTCTACTAGTCTGATAGACTACATTTCAGTGTTTCTTTGGGGTGTGTTTCCTAAACCAGAAGAGATAGTTGCCTAGAATTTGCATTATTTTTTTGAAGTAGAACTTTTCAGCTCTTCAACAATGGGTCGATCTGGACGGAAAGCTCAGAAAATTGACAAGAACGCAGATGTAGAGTTTCTACAAGATTGATCGGCATACGGTGCCAGTGGTGCACGCAAGGGAAGTTTTCGGGTTCAAATCCTCCAAATAGGGTAACTTCGGGTATTGTGGTCTATTTGCTTTTTGTCTACATACTATATATCACCGTCAAATTCGGAGTAAAATTCAACGAATGCCATATTTTAAGTATTGGCTTTAAAAAAACCAACTGACGAATATTTTCAGGTGTTTTTGAAAATTTGTGAAAACTCATAAGCAGTCCATTGCAAAAAACAAATATTCGTTTGATTTGTAAGACAATATGATTTTCAAACATTTCTAAGGATGTGCAAATACAAGGACGGTCCCACGGAAAACGAGAGTACCCAAACAACAAAACAATACAATGTATTTTTTTTGCAAAATTCATCTGCTTCGATACAACGTTTTGCACGATCAATTAGAACATTGAATGATTTTGTTGAGGCTTTCTGTATCCATCGTCTTCAAAATGTCGGTCGTCGCCTTTTGAAGCGCTTCAACATTAGGATATCATATCCATTCCGAACAGATAGAAGTCACACGGAGCCAAGTCAGGTAGGGCGAGTAGTTGATGATAAAAATGATATTTTTGACCAAAAAATCGATGAGACGGTGAGTTATCGGGTAAAAGGCGCCAGCTTCCAAATTCGCGGTATTCTGGCCCCAAACGACGAATACGAGCCAGGAAACGAGTTATACTATCGCACTGACGATTTCGGCTGATTTTTTGATTTTTGAATGAATTTTTGACGAATTCAGGCATTTTTTCGATGTTACTTTGATTAACCACGGACCTGAATGTTCATCGTCCTTTATGTCTTCGCGACCGTCCTGGAACCGCTTAAACCACTCAAGTAGTCTGGCACGAGATAAAAAATCATCAACATATACTTGTTTCATCAAATTGAATGTTTCGGTAAAACAAAACTTAATATTGGCTCTTTGTTCAAAGCTCATTTTGCGACCGAAAACTTGGCGCGAAAACTTGGCTTCTACTGAACCAAATGTCATGAAATTTCAGTGAAGGAAAGGTCTTTGAAATTATGTACACAGCAACAGATTGTGCCAGCAGAATATGTTATTTTTAAGCAGTCTCGTTTTCCGTGAGAAAACCTATGCTCTAAAGGGGTTTGTAAGCTAAAGTTACCCATATTTTATTATTCCTTATAGTACAGAAATTACATTTCTCATGTTCTTAGCGTTCCATATGCAAGTTTTTTCTTTTTCCGACCTATTTAGTACCACAGTATATCTATCTATCTAGTATACCACATTATTTCCCTCCAGGACCCATACCAAATTAACCGAACTCGACTTTTTTGAATTAAAATGTACTCCTTTTGTGCCTTAAAAAACTTTTTTGCAAGCTCTAAAAAAATCGGTCGTATGCCAAAGCGATTTTTTAACAACTGACCAAAAGCAATAGTTGCTAAAAGCATGTTGGTGCAATATTCTTTACTTTTTTGAGCATTGTCAGCATTTCATTGTAGTTCGGTTGTCTGATTGCCTGCAGTTTCCAAGAAAAAGTGCTATATTGCATTACTCGACCATACCACAATACCCGCCAGCCAGCCTACCCATCCATGCCAGAAAGAGTTTTCTAAATAAGTAGTTCCACTATTTCGCTCTTCAACTACCACAAAACTTATGAGATACAAGAAGTGCAAAAACATTTGTAAAGCAATTTTCAACTCACCCTATCGCACAGCTGTTCGTCGTTGCGTTTTCGACGGGCCGGAGCGCGTATTATACGCCCATCGGTGGCGTCCATGCTGGCGCGCTACTCTTCACACACACGCACGCAAACAGACTCCAACGGAAACGCTCTTATACGCGCTACGTTCCACAAGTAGCAGCAGCCGCTTGCTGCTCAGCCAAAGACACAAACTCGCACTGCACTAACGACTCGAACGACGATGACGCCAGGTTTGTGTCACGGCTGCGCCAAGTTGCAGCACACACTTCAGTCGTAGACGGTGGCTGGCTCAGCTGTGTCGCTGCTGCTCGTCCGGCATGTGGAACGTGTCGTCTGATATCCAAACAAGTTCCAAATAACGTGGGCAATTTACGAATCTCTGCTAATGTTGAGTTGCGGCTCGATCACATTGGTTAGGCTTCGTTGCATTTTAGTTTAATTAAATTTTAATATATTGGCAGTTAATTGATTAATTTTAGTTGTCATATTAATTTAATGGTTGCGGATGGAATTTTTGTTGTTTTGCGCAAAATTTGCTTTGTCGTTTTAGCTAAATTTCAATGTGGAAGCATTTGTTTGGAAGCGCGCAGAAGCTGCAATTAAAAAATGAAAATAAGAGAGAATGTAAGTGATGAGTTTTGTAGTTGGGTAATTAATTAAGGCATTGCTGAGAGATTTCAAAAGTGTTGGTTTATGTTTGATGATTGTTGTGGGCATGAACTGTCCATAAAATAGCTTAGCAGCATTTCTGGGATGCTTTGGGGTCATAACCACAGAGAACTTATGATAGAGGCGCAAAGTGGAAGCAAACAAAATGATTCACTCATGCGTAGAAAACATAGAAAACAATCTCAATGACCAAACGTCGAAAACGTCATGCCACATAAAAAATATTTTCACTAATGAACTCGACATTTTACAACAAATGATAAGATTAACTATGGTTTTGGGCAAGTGTGAGTACATGTGTGTGTGTGTGTAAGTGTAAAAGGTTAATGATACTTTTGAAAGAAATGAAATCATATTTCATGGCAGCATTCAAAGATAAGTAAACCATGGACGATGAAATCATTGGCGATAACGCGGCAAGTTGTTGATAGTGTTAGATATGTACACAAAATAAACAAAAATTAAAAACTTTGGATGTTTTGGTCGATTAGTGCATACCTAATATTTTCAGGTGTAGTTTTATTGTTTATTTCAGTTCTTTAAACTTGAATATTTGGGGAAGCACAGCAGAGTTCAATCAATAAGAAACGATAGATGACGACATCTAAATGGAAGTAAAAAACTGGAAAAGAGTTTTATGATACTGTCGATGGTAGTTTTCTGCTCACTACCGCATTTTAGTTGACGTGATGGTAGATGGTCGCAATGAACCAGTTTCACCACGTTATCCCTTTGAATGTTGCAGGGTGGATTTAGTTAGCAACAGTGTGGCATGCAAAGTGGGGTTCAAACTCCTCCCGAATATTGGTTTGTTACAAATATTTTGGGTGACAAATATGGTTAAACAGTGGTTTTTAAAAATATAAAAGTTATATATTAAAGCCTCTCTCCTCATAATTAGGTCCTGTTCGGAAACTTTCAGGTATCACTTCAACAAGTTGGGAAGGTGCTGTTAGTAGATTTCTTGGCCTTCCTTCTCTAAAAAAACAACTATTTTCTTTACTTTCTTTGATAGCACAAATGCAATTTTCGGTCAATATTTAATACGTCAATCTGTGTTCAATCTGCATCGGACTTAGTCAACCAATTGTAGAGAAGGACGAGATTATATCAATGTCCTGTGTATAAATAAGTACATACATACACTGGGATCTGTCTGATACATTCTGTGATTACGTTCAACTTGACAAAGACCAGAACGATCCTTGTTCCTTGCTTTGTGCAAGTTGGGACGGGGCCTCTGGTTAGCAATTTGGGCTCTTTTAATAGTTTGTAAAGTAATCATGTCCCCAGGAATTTTTAAAATCAAATAATCATCCACATTCTGTCCCTCGTTGCGGCTGTTTTGAGCTAAATAAAAACGTTGATCAGCGTTTTAAACTTTTGTATAGATCAATAGATCAAATAAAATAGATCAAAAACAATACAAATTCTATTAAAAGAATTTTTCTGCGAAGTGATGCATTAAAATCAGACAAATAGGCAGCAGAACTTTGGGCCTATGTGTGACTTTTATATTGACACCATAACCTAACCTAAGATAAGAAAACACCTTAACTGATGTTGGCCACCATTTTGCTTTTTAAACTTCTTTTAAGGATCTGCAAATGTATTGCGTTCAATGAAAATGCAATTAGAAGACGGAATAAAATATAACACCGTGCGACAAAAATTAAAAAAAATTTTCACACCGAAAAAAATCCATATGTGCGTGAAACTAGAGACCAAGTATAGTAATACTGCGTACTCAGTTTTTCATTTCTACATCTTTTGTCCTTTTAAAAGAACTTCAAAATTTTGAAGGGGACAAAAAATTAAAAAAAAATATAAAAAATACTTAACCTCGTTAGAATAAGAATTGAAATAAAATTTATTTTTTATCTATTTGTAAAAAAGGATATGAAAAAGGTCCTTTGAAAATTGTAATCCTTTATATCCTTGAAAATTTATGTCGAATTTTCTAGAAAAGTAAGTATGTTAAAACCCAAAATCTCCTTGATCACGTGTCAAAATTTCATTATTCTCGCTTCATTGATTTTGTATCTATTTATTATTTAAAATGATACGCAAATAAATTAGAATTTTTGTACTTCATTAGACTTACAGCTTCTGCCTTTTTTTAATAACTTTCGAACCAATAAAGTTAGAAATTTTGACACGTGATCAAGGAGATTTTGGGTTCTAACATACTTACTTTTCAAGAAAATTCGTTATAAATTTTCAAGGACATAAAGGATTAAAATTTTCAAAGGACCATTTTCATATCCTTTTTTTACAAATATATACAAAATCAGTTTTATTTAAATTCTTGAGCCTTTCCTCTTTCAATTGATATACATATCGCCATACTCTAACTAGGTTAAGTATTTTTTATTTTTTATCCACTTCAAAATTTTGAAGTCCTTTTAATAGGACAAAGGGTGTAGAAATGAAAAACTGAGTACGCAGTATTACTATATTTGGTCTCTAGTTTCACGCCCATATGGATTTTTTCCGGTGTGAAAAATGCTGTCGCACGGTGTAATCGCCATAACCTAACTTTATCTACCCCGAAATAATAAAAAAACGGTAACCTTTAGCTTTTCAAACTTCTTTAAAGGATCTTGCAATTTATTGCAAACAATACAAATGCAATGGGAAGAAAATTTCCCACATGGTGAAGCAATAAAATCAAACAAATATGCAGCAGAACTTTGAATCTGTCTGTGAGCGACTTTTATTTTGTAACCTAAACTGAGATAAAAAATTACTTTTTTGAACTGATTTGTCACGTCAAATATTGAACATTCCCTATAAATAGGAGAGCACCCAGAGCCAATACAAATTTCCGCTGGCGATGAATATTTGCTTTTGGCAAACGGCACCCATCAATTTCACTTTCACACACCGGCGGCAGTCGCATAGTCGATTTTCATACTCAATGAGAAGACGATATTAAATTTCAATGAGAACGAGAAAGCAGCGAAAATCGCGGCTTAGAAAAGTCAACAGCGGAATGCGGCTGACTGAGGCGCGGCGCAGAGATGAAAACCAGCTGCGCGGCAATGTTATGGAAGCGCACAAATTTTGGCAGTTGCACAATGAAAATGTTGGCAACACGCGGGCGCACAAGAACCCCAACAACTAAACAAAGCGCACAAGTATTGTGGTTTTGTGTTAGCGGGCCTGGAGGCGAACTCAAGGACGAATTGTAAAGTGGGCACACTTTATGCGACTGTGTCATTGCCGGAGTGCCAGCAAGGACATGACAGATGCATTAAATATTAAACAACACGTAAGAAGGACATATAGAAGTAGTTTTAATGTAAGCATTTTTGGATCTGTCTAACTTAATTGGTTCGAAAGTTATTTAAAAAACAGGCGGAAGCTGCAATTCTAATAAAGTAAAAAAATTCTAATTTATTTATGTAGCAGTATTTTAAATAATAAAAAGATACAAAATCAATGAAGCGAGAATAATGAAATTTTGACACGTGATCAGGGAGATTTTGGGTTTTAACATACTTACTTTTCAAGAAAATTGTATATAAATTTTCAAGGATATAAAGCATTAAAATTTTCAAAGCACCTTTTTCATATCCTTTTTTTATAAATAGATACAAAGTTAACTTTATTTAAATTTTTGAGCCTTTCCTCTTTCATTTGATATACATATCGCCATATTCTAACGAGGTTAATATTTTTAATATTTTTTTAATTTTGTATCCCCTTCAAAATTTTGAAGTCTTTTTAAAAGGGCAAAGATGTGGAAATGAAAAACTGAGTACGCAGTATTACTATGTTTGGTCTCTAGTTTCACGCCCATATTGCTTTTTTCCGGTGTGAAAATTTTTTTTAATTTTTGTCGCACGGGGTTGTGTACGCGTGTAATTACTTTTTAGCAAATCTTAAAGTTAATGCTTTAAAAATTTCATAACCACCTCATAAAGTTCTAGTTTAAATTTGGTTATTTAATTTTTCGGTAAATACAAATCAATGAACTCAAAGTAATATGTCTGATATAGTTTTGCAAGTGCTTGTTGGTCTACCCTCGTATAATTTTCAAGTACTCAACATTTATTGCACATCATAAATAAATGCTTATCTACAAATTTACATATTCACGCCACACATTCAGCATGGCAGACAAATAAAATAATGGCTGACGTGGCGACTGTTCCAAAAATGGTGGGCGTCAACGTGCCGTAAATATGAAATTTATCACTGAGCATTGTTGTTGGAAATGGAGTTGTTGCTTAGAACGGCCATTGCACAATTCATCAAAAAACAACCAAAAAAAGCGCAACAACAAATTGCCAGAACTTTCCCTTTTTTCTAATCAACTAAGTAATTTCCTAATTGTCGACAAGACGACATTATTGTTAGAGCAAAGAGTTGGCCATTGGTAGTTGATGTCTGGCCGACAGTAGACAACTTTCTCAATTTGTTGAGTTGTGCATCGCCAATTAAGCTCACGTCACATCAGACGGCTGGGTGCGAACGGCGGAGTTTGTCGAACGGGTGGCTCGTTTTTATGCGTGACTGCGCGTCGCTGGCCACCTGACAAATTGGGAATTAGCCGGCTGGCTGCGTTGTCTCCCATAATGCGTACTAATTAAATGCAACGCTGTGTCGCGTTTGGACGTGGGGGCCAGAAAAATTAAATAAATGGAATGTAAGTTTCCCTAAACGTCACAGCGCACGCTATGACGCTTTGACATGCAATAATCACTTTATTGCAAAGCAACGACGAAAATACTTGAGACAGAAATGGATTAAAGCTGACTGCTGGATTCTTAATTTTGTTATTTAATAAGTTGAAAAAATTTATGCAGTTTTACAAACTTTGAGACAGAAATGAATTAAAGCTAACTGGCTGACCTCGGACTTCTGGAATTTGAATTTTTTTTAATAACTTGAAGAAATGTGTGTTACGTTACCCAGCAACGTAAAAAATATTTTTCCAAAAATAAACCTTACCGAGCAACGTAAAAAATATTTTTCTCTCATAACAGTTATGCGATGACGGAAAAAATATTTTTCAAAAAATAAACGTTACTGAACAATGGAAAAAATATTTCTTGCTGATAACAGTTATTAGGCAACAGAAAAAATATTTGTCACGAATAATAGTTATACATAGATGTAAAAATAATTATTTCAAAATAATAATTATAAGTAACAATTAAAATATTTGTTACAGTGAAACAGTTATTTTCCAACTTTTTTCCTATAAACGTTATAACTGTTATGTCCCTGATAAAAACAGTATAGCTAACCCTCGTGAAAAAAATAAATGAGTATGCTTTTATATAGAGGGTTGGCTCCTGCCAACCCTCTAACAAACTAAAAATTTTGCCTGGGAAACGCCCATAAAAGGCGTGGCTCGGCGCCAAAGTTCAAATTTTTTATCAAAAAATCGCAATTAATCTCCAACTGATTTACACAATATGGGTATCAAACGAAATTTTTCATACCTTTCTTTTGATGTGCAACATTAGATACGTAAGATGTACTAATTAATAAAAAGTTTTAAGCGAAAAAAAATTTTTTTATTAAAATGGATTTGTAATGGATTTTTTCGAGAAAAAAATCCATTACTAAAGTACAATAAGTTTGCTACCATATTGTAGCCTGTAAAATTCCCTTTACAATGAAATATAAAAATGTATACTTTTGTTTCTTCTGAATATATTTTTTAAATTTTTTTCTAACTTGACTCTGGGTCCAAAGCCATTTCATATTTACAAAAAACAAAAATATCAAATGTTACCTTACTTGTAATGTTACCAAAAAAAAGTGAGACAGAGTCTAAACTAAAGAATCCCCCGGTGGAAGAGCAAAGTTGTGATGACTGCCTTTTAAAACGGCTAATTTATAGATCATAAGAATATCACAAAAACTTGGTAAAATCACAAACATAAAAACCTCCGCCAAGACCTTGCAAACTCTTCGAGTGTAAAACATAAAAACCTCGGCCAAGATTCAGCAAACTTTTCAAGTGTTAAACACGAAAACCTCTACTAAGATCTGGTAAACATTTCAAGTTATCTTTTAAATGTTCTGTGCTACACTGAAGTAGAGAAAATATACATCTGCACCGATAGCCAAGCGGCTGTTAAGGTCTGTTGCCCAAGATCCACCAAGATTGTGTGGGAAACAGATTGAGTACAGGAAATTCGGTACCGAATACAGGGTCGTAGGCAGTCGAAGATGTTTAATGATGCGTCTCAACCCAGCAAGACCAATTACTTGCTGAGGGTGAGTGAACGTTATTTGAAAACCATTGTGGAGCTCATTACGGGATTTATCACGCTTAACGAGTACAAGCCAATTATAAATGGTCCAACACGGTGGGACAGCGCTGTTCCCAGCTTTTCTTTCCGGCCTATTCGGAAGACAAATTTAAATACCTACTGGATCTAAGCAGAAAGGACGGGGATTCTGAGCGGGCCCTGTCTGCTAAATATGCATAAAGCGCGACTTGAAATCACAGATAGCGAACTATGCAGATTCTGCATGGAGGATGAACATCATTACCGAATGTCCCGCCCTTCTACACGCAAGAAAGTGTATTTTGGGAAGGGAACTGATTCAGACGAAAGAGTTGTCTGGAACTGATCTGGGGAAAAATCAAGGAGTTCCTGGATAGCTGCATGAACTCCTCCAATAAGGAATAAGGAATACGACACAATAGTTCTTTTTGGACGCAGGGTCTCGGGCAGTCGATGTTCGACTCCCGTATCTATTCTAATTTTAATCTAATTCTAACGAGTACGTCAACCAAATTGGGGGACCTACCTCGGCCATCTGCGACATGTGTCTAGAGGACTATGAGACTGTTGCTAACTAATTTTTACATTAGTGAATGCCCAGCTTTTGGATGTTTCAGGCACATGTGCTTTGGCAAAGTGACTCTAATGATGAGGATTAGCTACTGGAACTCGAGTTGTCGTATATCCTTCGCTTTACAAAAGTGATGGACCGGCTAAATAAGATCCAGAAACTCTGGGAATCTTGATATCAAGGGCTGCGTATTGACGGCCGCAGAATCACTCAGATCTTTTTCAAGTAGCTGTGAGTCAGGGTACAAGTACAGGTAAGCAAAAGCTGTGGTAAAATGGACAGCAATGTCTACGTGCCTGTGTCCTTGAACACTACCAACTACAACTACAACAACTAACAAAAATACAATGAAGCAGATTTTTTTAAGCAGTCCTCATATGATTAAAATGAATGAAGTTTCTTGTAGGTTGGATTTTCTATTGGAACAGCATTTGAACTAAAATGTCCACATCTTGGATCAAGTTTCACAGGTACATCCAACTGCCCATAGCAATTTAATTCAATAATATGTAAAAATTCTATTTCTAAGCGAAAACGAAGACAAAATACATTCAAAATTCGCTTTGATTCATAACCCTTCTGTCAATGCGAAAAATATCCACCTATCATCAATACGAAGTATTGATGATAGGTGGACCTTCAAAAATATACAAAATACAGTAAAACAATACTGTTTTAGCGGAAAATTAGTCGGTCAAATTTGAATCAAAGCAAGTATATCACCGTGCGACAAAAATCAAAAATTTTCAAAACACGTCTTTCTGACGTCAGGATTTTTTTTTAAGGACTTTGACATTTCAAGAACATGTTTATTTCAAAAAATTATTTTAAAAATTGAGCGCATTGTAGATTTCAGCATCCTTAATGATATTGAAAGTATCCATATCCTATAGAGACAAGTATTAAATTTTGTATATCCTAAATTAATTAAGTTAGACGGACGAAATTCAAGGATGTGGTAGTGTACATATTAGTCCTTAAGATATATTTTTTTCAAAAAAAACGTTTGGAAATTTTCAAGGATATTCAAGGATAAAGTTTTAAAAGGACATTTTCAACACCTCTTCGTCCTTTTGCACCAAAACATTAAATTTTCTAAGATTCTAAGGATTTTTATCTTTCATTTGATACCCATATTGTTATTCTACAATGCGTTCAACTTTTAAATAATTTTTTTAAATAAACATTTCCTTGAAATTTCAAAGTCCTTTAAAAAAAATCCTGACGTAAGAGAGAAAAACTAAAAACGCAGTTTTACTACATTTGGCCGCTAGTTTCGCGAGTATATCGATTTTTTCGTGTGTAAATTTGAAATTGGAATTTGGAATTGTATTCAAAAGTGTTAAAAAAATCGGTTCTAAAAGTTATGCAGAAAACATTTATCTTCTATAGAAGATATTTAAAAGACAGTAAATTGATTTTTAGGAGATACTAAAAATATCAGCATAACGTTCCTTGGCCGAAAATAAGATATTTTTACCTCAAAAATGCAAAAGTTACCTATGTAGGTACCTTCGTATTGACAGAAGGGTTAAAGTTCAATTTTTTTTTTAAACTATTATCACTTTAACAAAATATTGACACTGGGATATAAAAGTATATTTAAAAACTCATTTTTAGTAAACTGTATTCTTGCTTCATCTTCTTCTTTGTTACAATTGTGTTGAGCTATTTCAATAATCAATCATGTCAATATTGTGAACGATGAACAATGGACTGTAACACTTAATGTGAAAGATTTCGTTTTGAAAAATTTTTTCTTTGTCTACTTGTGACGGAAAAGTGAATATTTAGAAATTTGTGCTTAAAAAATACAGCACAGGGTAGCATATTTTCAAAGATAAACGTCAAAAATTACTTCAGGTGCTGAACATGGCTGCTGAGAAGAGGCAGTACAGTTGTCTTCTTGTTTCCATCAAGCACTTTTACCTCGATATTTTCAAACAATTTCAATACAAGCACAACTTTTCAAATTTCATACAACTTTTCAACGAACAGACGAGACGAACTTTACACTTGCTTTTCAACAGCTCTCTGGGGATCGCTACGGGGCAGCGCGTACGCCGCCAACACTCTTGAACTTGCAATTTGCAAAATTGCCTGTCGATTGCATGGTTCGTGCTGCAGCGCGCTCGAACAAACAACAACTCAGCAACAGCAGCCGCCAGCGGTCCCAATCGACCGCCCTACGTATGGCAGATGCAATACTGCAGCGACTGCAGTCAACTTTTCTAGTGGCAATTGCACGCCGCGCGCAACAATGTCAAGTGCTGCGTCGCTCCCCCCTCTCCCGCGCGCCCAAGTGGCAATCAGTCTGCGCCCACAACTGCCGCACGGAAACTGCTGACAGGCGTTTGCGGGCCAGTTGAATGTGTGTTTTGTTGGACTTTTTCATGAGTTTAAATATAAATTAGCGCACAATTTAGTGGAGCAGCCGTTAGCTGTGGGTAGAGCGGCTGTTAGTTGAAATGAAATTATAATATTCTGATTTCTTTCAACATTTTTCACATGACCATAAAGTGGCAGCCAACAATAACTACAACAATTGTATGCCCTCAAATGGTGCAAAGTTACAATTGTGAGATAAAACGTACGTAATTGGAACACACGTTCGGTACGTATGAGCGACAAGCGGACGGGCGCGGGGGCGAAAAGGCAGGCCGACACATATGTGAAACCCGATTACGGTTAGGAAAAAAATGTTGAAAAAGCACAAGAAAACATTTTGTAGAACAGCAGCAACGTTAATAAGGCGGCGAGTAGTTCCGTGTGTGGGCAAAAGTTGGTTGCGGGGCAACAACGTAAGGACCGACAAGCGTCGACGTCACATTAAAAAGACAAAAGCTAGAACCAAAAGCACAGTAACGAAATTACAAGGAAATAAAAAAGTACAATAATAAAAACCAACAACAACAAACAAACATTTGTTGTTCGATTCATGTTTCTTGTGCACGAAGCAGCGGCCGGCAGCGACGAAAAGGCGCAAGAAAACAATGCAAGCAAGCAACTTTATGCCCCAAAGTCACAAAGAGCAAAAATTATAAACAAGTGTAGCAACCGAGATAACAATCTTTGTTAAAAAAGGCGAGTTGCAAAACAGACAACAAAAATGAAATGAATGCAGCAAAATACAATGTTTACGAAATTCGCAATAAAGCCATTGACGTGTAAACTGTGGCAGTAACTAAAAATAGAGTAGAAATACTCGGCAAATTGCTTTGCTCTTCCTCTTCAAGCGTTCAAGTAATTTCAGGCTTGTTCCGGCATTTCGTGCATTCCCTGCGCTCGCACAAGTTGGCCACAAATTTGGGTCAAACGAATGCCTCAGAGAAACTGGTTCGACAGCGAAGCGCATAGGCGTGCACGTAATGGCGGTGTTCACAATGCTCTAGTAAACAGATAATCTTAAGAAACGGGTAAACAAAAATTGTTGCCAAATTTGTTCCATTCTGCACCTTTGAACTTATTAAACGCTGGAATTAGATTTGAAGTGTACTTTTGCTTGACTTAAATGTAAGCTTGGCCCGAGTTAAAAGTTAGTAAAAATCGGAGGTTTTTTGTGTATGTTAGCCCGTTTTGAAGCATTTCATAGACGGAAGGGAGTTTAATTTTGAAAACCAAAATACTTTTAATAGAAATGTTACCATGCTATGAAAGTTAGTGGGCTGAAAAATTATGTTGCATACTCACAAATTCTAAAACCATCCTTTTATCCAACCATGCTTTTATGTGAATAATTGTTTTTAAGGGGTATTAAAAACATTATTCTACTGTCAAAATAGTTGGCCACATATCGTGAATGTCGCCAATAAATAATCTCGTAATATGCTTCACACTTTGCCACATTTGTGCCGCGCAAAATCAGCCAACTAATGCAGACAGTCAAAGTTGGGCAAGCAAAGTGCAAAGTATTTGCAATTACTGCAGTTGTTGTAGGAATTCAAGCAAGAAAACGCAATATTTTTGCGCTGGCGGTCGCAACAGAGCGACGCCAACTTGTGTTAAACTGATTTAAGCCCTAAACAAAATGCACACGTCACAGCGGACGAGAAAGAAAGAGTACTGCAGGCACAGAACTCTCCCTTTTGAAATTTGTGACGATCACAGTTGTGCTTTTGCACTTCACAATTGTGTGCTTGACAACTGACACTTCATTAGTCATTAGCAGCCAAAACATGTAGTGAGCGCTTAGGACTTTTGTGCCAACTTTTACCACTTTTGGTTAAACTTTTAGTTGGCCACTGATGCTGCGTGCCGCGTCGAGCCGAATGAAGGCGGCTCAAGTTGAGTAGCCACTTGTGTGGGCCGAAACTATTTGCGCCGATTGCAATGCCGCATATTCGATTACATTTTCCTTTAAGTCTGTGCAAGTGATTAGCTGTTAAGTGGTGAGCGGTGATGCGCAATTCGATATGATTAAGCTTGGTTATGGCATTACGAGTCTTAAGCAGCGCCAAACTGGTCAACGTTTAGTCTCACTTACAGACGTACACAAAAATTAACTCGCCAGTGTTTGCTTGTTTGTTTCATTTATTGCAGGCTTCACTGTAGTGTAATGGCACACCCGATAGCATTAACAACCGTTGGTCGAAGGTTAATTCCTGTTTTACGCTTTTTAAGTATTAGGCCATAGCCACAATATTGAATTACCAACAATGCCAGTCAAGTGAGCAAGCAAGCTGATAAAAATTCAATTAGATTGAAGCTTTTTTCTCAGCCTTGCCACTGAAGGTGGGCAACGATAATACATACAACAACAATACAACATATCAATAACGACAATAGCAACACGACATTACATACATACGCGTTTTTATTTTTAGAAAATTGTCAATGCAACAACAAACAAAGCGCGACACGAGCGCAAACCTACTGCGCCGTGAAAACGCAAGCAAACCAAAAACAGTAAAAACAATTAATACAAAAAACAAAAAGTAAAAAAGAAAACAGGTAAAATGGCATAAACTTTGCACGTTGAACAGTTTTTTTTCTGTTTAGTTTGCTATTCCATACTGGAACATGGACTGTGTGAGCAAACAAATCTGACACCAATTAAAAATCTGGCAGCCATTTGCTGGGTTTTTTACGCTGTGTGGGTGCAAAATATTTGGTGGGCGAAAATTCGATTTCGCCGGGAATGCATTGAAATTCTGGTGGCAAAGTTGGTAAGAAAGAAACATAAAATAATAATTGCAAGAAAATTAATATTAAGTTCAAAAAGCTGTTGTTAAAGACACACGCGACTTTAATGATCAAAGAATCAAGTCACAACTGCGTATAAAATACTATTTAAAACAGCTGTTATAAATGTACTTAGAATAGTTGTTATTGTAGTAATGATGAACTGGGACCAATAATGATCTATTGTGTCTCCTACTACTAAAGGTTAAAGAACAGATCCACTAGAAACACTGGCCTAATGAAGGAATGGAATTACAACAACTGTTACGCAAATGATACTTAATATTTTATTAAAAAAAAATTAAAAATTTAGCAAAATATGATACAAAATAAATTTAAAAAAGTACACATAGAAATAAATTACATTACATTACATTGAATAAATTAAGTTTGTAGTTAGCTGGATTCTTTGCAAATTTTTTAATTTAAATTAAATTAAATGAACATATATTGATTTAAAATAAATTAAAATAAATTAAATTAAATTATTTGAAATAAAATAAACTAAAATAAAATAATTATAAATTTAAATTAAATTAAATTAAATTAAATTAAATTAAAAGAAAATAAAATAAATAGTGCTGAAGTGGCTTGCGGTTCACTTACTGCCGCCATATTCAGTTGTAATGGACCCCACCCCGCGCGGTATGTAGACGGGAGAGAGGCCGTGGGAAATGAAAAACAAAATTTTTTTAAATTAAATTACATTAAATTAAATTAAACTAAATTAAATTAATTAATTAAAATTAATTAAAATTAAATTAAATTAAATTAAATTAAATTAAATTAAATTAAATTAAATTAAATTAAATTAAATTAAATTAAATTAAATTAAATTAAATTAAATTAAATTAAATTAAATTAAATTAAATTAAATTAAATTAAATTAAATTAAATTAAATTAAATTAAATTAAATTAAATTAATAAAATTAAATTAAATTAAATTAAATTAAAATAAATTAAATCAAATTAAATTAAATCAAATTAACTTAAATTAAATTAAATTTAATTTAATTTAATTAAGATAAATTAAATTAAATTAATTTAAATTAAACAAATGAAATAAAATAAAATAATTTAAATTTAGTATTTTGCTGAATATTTTGTAAATTAAAAAAAACACAAAATATTCAGTAAACACAAAATTCAATAAGTAAAATAAGTTTAATTTTGTTTAAATAAAATAAAATAAAAATTAATTGAATTTAGTATTTTGCTAAATATTTTGTAAATTAAAAAAAAACACAAAATTCAATATGTAAAATTAGTTCAAGTTTGTTTAAATAAAATACAATAAAATTAAAATTAATTGAATTTCGTATTTTGCTGAATATTTTGTAAATTAAAAAAAAAAAACAAAATTCAATATGTAAAATTAGTTGGAGTTTGTTTAAATAAAATTAAAATTAATTGAATTTAGTATTTTGCTAAATATTTTGTAAATTAAAAAAGAAAACACAAAATTCAATAACTATAGTAATAATAAAAAAATTAATAAAACTAACAATAAAATAAGTTTAATTTTATTAAAATAAAATAAAAATTAATTAAAATTAATTGAATTTAGTATTTTGCCAAATATTTTGTAAATTAAAAAACCTTACAACATATTCAGTAAAACACACAACTCAACAAGTTTAGTTTAGTTAAATTTTGTATTTTGCTATATATTTTTAATGTATTTATTAATTAATAAAATTTCTTTAATTTTGCATTTTGCTGAATATTTAGATAATATGGTTTTAAAAAAATATTTACTAATACTATTTTTTTATTTGATAGTTGTAATTAATCTAAACAATTTAAATTAAAACTAAAGCAAAACAAATTAAAATAAACCCTTTCACATCCCATTGCTGTGATCTCACTTTGAATTTTTTGAACTGTAATCAATAAATCATGTTTTCCCGACCATATGTTGGCGTTTAATTACTACGCAAAAAACTAACATAAATATTTCCATGAAATCAACGAAGCGGAAAACGCCACAAATGGCAAAAACATTGCAAAAATTAAAATTGAAAAATACAATTTGCAAAAATTGGGTGTGTGAAATCAAAAATTTTCAGCAGCAAATGTTGCGGAACATAAGGCACTGATGTTATTAAAAAAAACACACACGCACTGCATCAGTTGACAACTTTGGAGCGTAAGGAATTTCAATTCTTTTGTGCGCCTTAAATGAAATCGCATTTACGTTGCAAGACGGCGGCCGCCACTCGAGCGGCGCGTCGTCAACTGAGCATCTTTGACTGTCGGTGGTGCCACGCCTTTCACTGTCAGCTATTCATTAGCCGCATGCCGGCGAAAATGCCAACGAGCGCATAAACACATAAAACAGCTGAAAACGTGCGGCGCTGAAGCGAAAGAAGACCAAAGCAATTTGACTGAACAATGTGAAAATTTGAATACGAAATGAAGAAATTTTTGCCTTGGAGCGTTAATAAAATGTTACAGTTAAATTAGCAGCACACGCAGAGCAAAAATCGACGTTTTCTTTTTTCGCGCTGCCAGCCAGCCAGCCGACAGCAACTGCAATTTCCAGCAGATTGCAGATTGCAGTTAGCGAGACGAACACAGACGGCGGCGGCAGTTGAGAAAACTGCATGCTGCGGCGTTGTTGTGCAAGATGATTACATTTCTTCATGATTGGTATCAGCAACAGCAACAGCAGCAACCTTAATGACAGCGACAGCACGCCGCCATCGCCATCGCCACTGCCAACGCCGGCTCAGCGTGCCAGCGCTGTGCAATGCGAACACTGCACGCTGGTTTCCTTCGGATTTGCATAGCTACACAGCGGAAAAAGTGCAACATCAACAACAACAACACAAGCAGCCAGTAATAGCTGCCGCAGCCAGTGCAACATTGCGTGGTGGGAGTTGCGCTGCCAGCTGCGAGCCACACAAATATTTGCTACTTGATTTCCAAAGTTTCGATGTTGCCTTTTTTTCGAGTTCGAGTTGTTGTTGTTCCAGGCTGTTAGGAGGCGCATTTTCTCCTCATTTGATGCGGTGGCACGGAAGTAAATTCAAATTTCAATTCCAATTCCAAATCGAATTGCAATTGCAGAAAGTGCAATTGGCAGCGCGGCTGAGAAGGGTGACAGGGAAGGCGCTGTGGTGGGCGAAATTTTGTTGCGGGGCTGCTGTGAAATATGCGAAAGTGTGGGAAATTAAGTGAGCGTTAAGTGCTGCAAGTTTATTACCACCACTCGCCGCCATTCAAGTTGCCATTGCTTGTTGCTTGTCGAAAGCAATATTTTTTCATATTTTTTGGGGAAAACTTTCTCAACGTTTGTCTTTGAGAAAATGAAAATTGTTAGAAACAAACAACAAAAGCGTAATACAAACATTTACATATACTTAGTTGCAATCAGTCGGCATATTTTGTAGATTTAAGGAGAAAATAAGCATTTCATAAAATAAATGAGCGGGGTTCTGATTGATTACTCAGCTCACAAGAATAGTGACACCATTGTTAGCTTTGATAGTGTCTAACCTTAGAAACACTGACGTCACCAACAGACCTTTGAAAGTTAATTGAATCCCTGTTACTTGAGTACAACATGTCAATTTATACAAACCTCAGAGTTAAAGCAACTCGAGAGTGCTATGAAACCACAAAACAGACATTAAGCAGACTTTGTACTTGAGTTCCCTAACGATGAGTCAGTTATCGTCACACTTGCAGTCTTTCAGAAAAATTGCCAGTACTTGTGAGATCGAAGCAAAGGTTCCCTACAGAACTTAAAACACAAAAAAGTATAAGTATATGAAAACTCTCACTGAACATAGCTCAAACTAAATTCGAATGACTGTAGTTCTCTTGCATTGCTCGACACAGAAAGTATGGGGGGGAAAAATGGCGTTTTGAAGAAAACCTAATCCTAAAACCGAAACTAAAAGTGTTTAGATTTTAAAGCAACGACATTATGGAATCATAAGTCATAGTACAGATGTATTAGAAAGTAGATGAGCTGATCACAAGTCACTAATCAGGTTAGATACTCAAATAAGCAAAAGTATTCGCAGTGATAAGTCACTAGCTTCTATCATGTATCTGAATTAGCAAAATACGAGTAGTAAATCAAGTCACTAATTATAGATTTAAATGGAATGGAACATTTTGAAAGTGCCGCCTCTGCTTTATACGCCCTTCTCTACCTAACCTAACCTAAAACCCTCAGCAAATTAGGAGTCTGAAGTCAACAACAGGTCACTGACTCCGTGTAGGTGTTTAAAGAAGCAAACCCATTTAAAAATTCTTAGTCCCTAATTGTGTATAGACATGCAAACAAATCCATTAGGGATTACGGAGATAATGAGCGCAACATTCATCAACAACACCAGAATAGGAACAACATAAGGCTAAAGATTGCGAAGTCGTTGACATGACTTGGAAAATAGTTGAAGACAAGATTAGGTCAGAGTGAATGCCTCTCTTTGAGATCCACTTAGGCCTATATGGCTTGTTCTGATACCACAAATCCACACGTTTGAAATACGCATGCAACTCTGCTCTTTCGAACATTTGTTATAACACAGATTTCAAATGGATGGGAGAACTCATCAACTTCTAGTGGGTAGCGTTGCAAGTAGATCATTGTCCCACCAGCCCAAACTAGGAATTGAACACAGAGTCTCTGGTATAAAAGTCAGCACATTTTCCGCTGGACTACCTGAGCCTTGGAGACAAAGTCTCAAGATATCAATTCCAGACCCATTAATATCTCCTTATAAGCATAGAACATATTTTTAATTAGAAAAATCCTAGAAACACTTACTCTTCTTCACTTTTTCTCGCCCACAAATTGCAATTAGAAACACATGAAACATACGATGATCTGCATATTAGTCAACAATTTGAATTCACCAGCGGCATTTCCCATACGTTCAACGACCGAAGACCGCAAAATTTCAGATTACTCACACAGGTGTAAGAACTGCGCTCAAGCAGAAATAAGTTAAAGTGAAGGTTCTGTCGAAAAGCGTCGGACTTATGTGCCTAAAAATTCGTTTTTTACAAAAGAAAATTCCAACAATGAAAAAGAATGACTCAATTTCTTGTTGTTGTACGGTTTGTTTTTTGTGCTCGCTTTCGTACAAAAGTTGACAATGCTGCAAGCGACAATGACGACCCAAAAGCAAAAGCAACCGAATATGACAGCACAGGCAAAGGGGAAAAGAGCAAATGAAACGACCATAAGAACGCGCAAATCTCTCTCAGGCGCAACAACGGCACAAAGAAAAACATTTAAGCGCTGCGGTAAAACATGGAACGGCTCAAACAGCCGAGAAACGAAAACGAAACAATAAACTCGGCTAAGAATGCAGAGAGCCAAAGACGAAAGCAACAATCGACAAGCTACCAAGAAAATAACAGCAACAGCAACAACAACAACAACGATTAATGCGACGACAACGTAAATGACAATGGCAAAGCCAGCCAACAACATTAAACGCTGGCGGCATGGCAACTTTTTCAACGTCATTCACGTTGTGCTTGTTCTTGTTCTTGTTGGCCGTTGATTTTTTTTTTAGTTGGCATTTTGCTTGCCCGTTGCCAAAGCTGCACTTCAACTCGCTTTCTGAGTTGCAGCATTGCAAAACAAAAGAAAGGAAGCAAAGCAGGAAACGAGAATGGAAGGAACTGCTTGCAAAGATTTTCAACAGCATCAGCTGTTTTTATGGCCATTGTTCGGACTGTTGCTGTTGTTGCTTTTCAATGCACTAATGGATGACTGTGCGTTACGAGCACAATGGTTAAATCCAACATGCAACAACAACGCGCCGAGAATGCGAAAGAAGTGCAGCTTATTGCACGATAATTGACTGATATGGATATTCGAATCTGCTGAGTAAGTCGGAGTTGGCGCAGTGAAGAGAGCTGCGATTGCAGATTTCAGTGCGGTGTCAAATTGCAAACTCAGCGTAAAATGTGCATGGATATTGACGTAACGGTGCTTCTTGAGCAAAGCTGCATGACGAGCAGTGGAACAACAAAGGCGTAGAGAAGTAATTAACGCTGATGAGATATAGAAATATGTACGTTTGCACATAATTGCAATTGTAAATTGTTACTGTTTAGGTATCGATTATTGTGATAAACTTTGTAAAGTTAGGTTAAGTCGAATTAACTTTATAGAGTAGTTCGGATAAGATTGTGTGGTCATTCAGGAAAAGGTGATGTTAAGGCAGTGTAAGATAGGGTCAGAGAGAATAGAACGGGTTGAGCTAGAATAATGCAATACTCTATCTAAGGACAGGATACGATATGAAAGGACAAGAAAGATAAGATATGAAAGGATAGGATAGTAGTACAATGGTCCGAATGGACTGAGTGCTATGGAAGGCTTTTTTTTTTAACGGGCCAACGCGCAGGGGATAAATGCCCCTATAAATGCGAGGCATTGCGCTGGTTCAGGAAGGATATATAGGTTGGGAGAAAGGATGATGGGTGAAGAATTTATGGACTCTTGCCTTGAATCCATCAAGATCCTAAGTGCTGGGGAAAATATCTACAGGGAGACCATTCCACAATCGCGCTGTACGAGCCAGGAACGAACTTTCTCTGTAATGCGCAGTGCGCTGGAACATCGTTTCGACGTGGAATGCATGGACGCCAGTGTTCAAACGGGTTGCCCGGGGAAATACCCGGAGTGATGGCAGCAAGCTGCTCATCTCCACTGAGCAATTACCAAAAAAGTATCGGTAAAATAAAACCACACATGCCACGTTTCGACGATGTTCCAAGGAGTCAATAGAGCTGGATGCCCTACTGTCCCCTATAAGTTTAATCGCACGGTTTTGCACCCGATCCATAGGTGCCCCTGCCCATAGGTGCGAGTTAAACTCAATTTTAGGTCGGATATAGGTGGTATAAACAATGCGGAGATCGGACGTGGTGAAATATTTTTTGCACCGCTTTAAGAAGCCGAGGCCATTAGCTGCTTCTTTCGACACGCCAAAAATATGATCGTTCCAACGAAGATCGTTCTTAATGGACATGCCCAGAACATCAAGAGCTACCGATTCCGCAATACTCACACCATCCATAACCAGGGATGTGTTGGGATGTGGGGAGACTCGTTTGTGGGATAACAGGCAACATTGGGTCTTGCGAGGGTTAAAATCGACCCTGTTCGCTTGACCCCACTTGGAGATTGTTTGTAGGTCGCTATTAAGTGTGCTATTCATACGGCGCCGTTCTCTACCAATTTCCACAGAGCTGGGGCGCTTTGTGAAGGAGTATGAATGACAAATGGTGCTGTCATCCGCAAACGAGTAGATGGGATTCTTCGTCGACGACAGTAGGTCGTTGATGAAAATAAGGAAAAGGGTTGGAGAAAGGACCGAACCCTGCGGCACTCCCGCGCTAAGAGAATGCTTTTCCGAGGCTATGCCGTCTATTACAACACAAAGCTTGAAGACCTCCTGCCTACCCTCACATCATCATCAAAGGATAACATAGGATCGATGGATTACGATTAGATGTGGGAGATTGGGATAGGATAGAAGAAATACAGTGACGCAACATAGGAAAGCGAGATAGGATACTAGTCAAAGTATACCATCGGATAGAGTAGAACAAACATATCTTAGTAAGTGATATATGGGAGAATATCTTAGTAAGTGATATATGGGAGAAGCAAGGTGGATAGAAAAAGAAACAACATATTTCAACTGATTCTAAATGAAATGTGTTATACATATTTGTATAGAAGAGGTTTGGATTAAGAGGGTCAAAACAGGAAATAGGCTGAATTAAGATTGCAGAAAAGCAAAGATTTTCACGATTCTTAGTATTGAGCTATAGTGGTAAAGGATAAAGAGATAGTCTTAGATGGTGAAGTATATATTGGTTCATGAACCCGGGCAGTACAGTACATAATGAGTTTATGTCGGTTTTTGTTTTTGCTAAATTTAGAGGATTGATTAGAAAACCCCACACGTAGATAGACATTCGATTGTGGCGTCAAGCAGAACCCAATTGAAATTACTATACAAATGAGTACTAAGTAGTCATTTCTATTCCGTCGATGTTGTTTTGATATTCTGCACTATGCTGCTGTCACATGACAGTTATTGCACTTCCTTGCTTTTCTCACTCAATTTTTCTCTCCTCTTTATAATGAAAGCCACGTTAGAGTATTAAATATCCAAGACGTTGACATGAAGCCTATTTGACGCGCTGACTCGCTGAATTAATTTGCCCAGCAAGACGACAACGAAGATGAAGTGCCACTATGCACATAAATGCAAAGTGCATTTACTGCATAATGGCAACAACTACAACAACAATTGCACTAACGGTAGCCGCGCGCCACGGAAATAAGTAACAAGTTTTGTGCTCTTGCCCAGCCGTGACACATCGCGCCGCGGCGAAGCTGCTGGAAAATGCGCCGCCGCCACTCAGCACAACTCAATTTCCCTTAACGGTTTGGAAGACGTAAAAATCGACACATTCGAAAGGTGAGACGGCCAACGGCGCAGCGTTTCAATTAACGTTGATATGATGTACAGTTGAAATTAAAATTCACAGAGCGGAAATAACAAGTTAACCTGCAGTTAGCACCTCGCCACACGGTCAGAAATCCACAAAGTGTCGGCCTTTTTAATTTATTCTAAACGTTTTTCAGTTTCGGTTCGAGTCGTAGCACGTAGCTAGACGCATACTTTTGGCTTGTGGCTTGTTTTAATTTAAAATTCAAGTCGTAGCAAATAATTATAATGTAGCGCTAAATGTTCTGCATTGCGGCGAGTTGTGCGCAGAGGGGCGCTGCAATGCATCATTAATTTGGCTAATGGCCGCTGTTGTTGCCTTTTCCGATTAGTTGCTAATAAAATCGTTTGTTCAAAGTATTCAGTTTTTGTTTTGGCAGCCATGTTCATTTCTTTTAATTAGTGACTACAAAATGCCGCAGCGCTTAGTGTGAGCGTTTAATTAATAAGCAATTCGCATTTGGCGCTGCTGGTTGGTGCTTTCGTACCAGCGATGAGTGCGTTGGCAGAAAATGCATTCGCATGGCTGCTGGCTTCATTCATTTTCTACATACATTTATTTCATATTTTTGCTGTGGCTGCTTTTCACAAATCTTCACTGTGATAAGCGCCAAATGTAATTTGTGGTTGTTGTTGTTGTTGCTGTGATTAATTGTGTTGCGTGTACGTTGTGTAAAGTGCAGCGATTATTGTTGATTTACGCGCAGCTGCCGCGCCATCAGAGGTCAACTGCTTGGTGTGTAGTCAATGGAAAGCGCGCTGGCTGCTAATGTTGCAAGGTGTGAGAAAAAATTATGAACATAATGGGAGAGCCGGAAAAACCTGTCACCGTTTTGCAATTCTTATGAAGAGTTTTAATTTATTTATACATGTCTGAGACTCGAAAGCTTGAGGCATTCATTTTTTTAATTTTAATTTAATATATAATTTTGTTATAAAGTGTTGGCTTATGTAAAACATTGCAGAAACTGCTCTGAAGTCCAGACAACTGGAAGAAACTTGTGTGCCAAATACTGAATGCACATTTTTGATGAAGCTTGAAGATTTCTAACTGAGTATAAATTATCATAAGAACACACTCGAGGCACAATGGAATTAATCGGAGTCTATCGGACACTTGCAATACTTTAGTCATAATAAAGGATTCACTACTTGTTAACAATGCATTCGAAGTGGGGGTTCGAATGGGTTTTCTCCTTTCTTTAGCTTTGGGTTTAAGCATTTTCATACCAATGATGTCACATATTCCCCGGAGATTCTGTAAATTGGACGAATATGGACTGCGTCGAATAAAATTGTCCGTTACATTGTTTTCCCTACAGTGCTATTGAAAATTTCAAATAAAAAAATTTTTATCTTAGTAGCTCTGAATTAAATGTAGAAAATATAATGCAAATGAAAAGGCGAAGAACGTTGTGACCATTCTGAAGAAGGATCCAAGCATTTCGGGAAGGAAATTGGCGAGGAAGGCTGACTGCTCAGAATCTTTCGTGCGCAGAACTAATAAGGAAGCTGGGCTGAAGACGTGCAAGGTGCAGAAAGTTCCAGACCGAAACGCCGTCAAGAATGAAACCGCAAAACAACGAGCTAAAAAGCTGGCGCAAGATTTTGTAAAGAAATCCGAATGCTGCATAATGGCTGACGAAACTTATGTTTTAGCGGATTTTTTCCAGCTACCTGGGCAGGAATTTTATACAGCCGATTCTCGAGGAAATGTTCCTGAAAAATTCAAGTCCAAAAATGTTACAAAATTCCTTGTTTGGCAGGCTATCTGCAGTTGTGGCAAAAGGAGTAGCTCATTCGTTACATCGGGTACAATCAACAGCGAAATATATATGAAGAAATGTTTGCAAAAGAGATTGCTCCCTTTTTTAAGCCAACATGAAGTGTCCACGTTTTTTTGGCCTCACCTCGCTTCATGTCACTACAGCAAAACGGTTTTTGAGTGGTTCCAACGGAATAAAGTGATTTTGGTACCTAGAGAAGCCAATCCACCTAACTGTCCAGAACTAAGGCCGATCGAGAGATACTGGGCTTTAGTAAAAAGGGAGGTGAAGATAACCAAAAAAGTGGCCAAAGACCTTCAAGACTTTAAGAGAAAGTGGTCTTCATTAGCTATGAGGGTGTCGGACACTACCATAAAAACATTAATGGACGGGGTTCCTGAAAAATTAAAACTTTTTATTAAAAAAACATAATATCTGGTTTCTTACTTTGGTTTTGAAATCTGTAAACAATTTTTGAACAAAAATACTTTAATTCTTACAAATCGGACTACTGGTTCAAAAGATTTAATAATTTTTGTAACGGACAATTTTATTCGACGCACTCCTTATATGGAAAACTCACTACGGAGTTTGAAATCCAGTATCGTCTTGAAACAATATCTTTGATTGTCATGTTCTGCATTACTTCATAAGACACACTACTAGTTGCAATTTCACAACAAACTCTTTAAAGCTCTACTCAACAACAACAACAAAGAGAACAGAATATTTTTGTGATATATTAACCTCAATACATGGCGACTTGCTGCGCTGTGCATACACAATGCACGTTTAATCACAATAAAGCAATCACAAAACGACACTCGGCACAGAAAAAATTACAAAAAAAAATTTAACAAGAAACAACTTAATTTAAATAACTAAACGACTGTAGAAGCCGCCATAATTGCACAACTGTCAAAGCGAAACAACCTAACAACGAACGACCAACAACGCGATAGCTGCTGCCATCGAGCTTAATGAGACGCCGACGAAACACACAAAAGCCCTAAACAACAGCCGCTACAACAAAATGACAACGCACTATGGCAATAAATACCATTAACGGTAAATAAAACACAAAAGAAGTAGTAGCAAATTTGTTGCAAAAAAAAAACACAAACTAAAACGACATGAAAACGAAAAAAATAAAAGCAAACAAAAAACACAAAACCATAGACAAACACAACCAACTGAAAACATCGACGAATGACTCACTTTTAATGGCATTGTGTTGTTGCTATTTGGGGGCCAACAACACCTTTGCATGTTGGCCAAACTGCCAGCGACTACATAATTGAGATATGAGCGAAGGGCGCCAAAGGGCCACTAGCCAAACAGTGCCGCCAGTGCAGAAATAAAAACATCCTGCCGCCTTCTCTGGGCACACACAACAAACGCAGTGCAACGCAGTGGCAAAGCTCAAATCAAACATATGGCCAACACACAGGCGACGTGGCAGACAGATAGCCAACACCCTCGCCTGCAGCGACTTGACGAAAATTCCCTTCAAACAGCCAACAAGGACTAAGGCCGCAGTGTTGAAGCAGTGAAGCAGTCGAAAAAAAGGATCGGCCAGCTGAGCGGAAGCCCTAAAAGTGTAGTAAATCATAATCAGACAAATGTGTGCACAGGGACGGGCGTACAGTCTGCGCCAGACAGACAGCACTGCGAGGCGTTGGCGTTGGCGTCTGATGTATTTAGTGCCGCATGCAAATGCCGACAAGTGCAGTTCTCAAGCGAGAGTGAAGGACTGTTGCGGCCTCGTGATGGCAACTGGCAGTCGACAGGTAGGATTGGTTGGTGGTTAGTGAGAATTTTCAAGTGAGTTGTAAAAGTTGTAGCACTTGTGAGGGGGAAAGAAACCATTTGTCATCGAAGCGCATAACTAAATAGTTGAGTGCGAACTTCGGGAGTCAAATTCAGGGACCAACTTGTTTTAGGGCTTAAAGAGTAATGTGCTTGTAGGGTCTTAACGACAAAAAGGACCCACATGACATATATGAATGCATAGTGTAAGTCTGTATTGCACTATTAAACAGAAAAATTCTCCTTTGTATTGGTTTGGTTTTCTAGGTTTTTGGTTTCTAGGTTTTTTTGATTACTAGAAAAAGTTGGTAAAATAATTTGTGGACCTGTAAAGGAGTATTTTCAGGGAAATTGGTGGTTTAAATTGGGCACAATGCTGGCTTTTTTTACATGCTGTCAGTAGTAAGCAACGAAACATAACGAATTTATTTTGTAATTTAAAAGGTTAATCGATTTTTCAATTAGACAACTCACGCAGGACTAGTTCCCACACGGTGAAAAATGATTTCATTTAAACAAGTTCTGGTCCAGGAAGGAGCACAAAAAACGACTCAATAAGAAAAAGAATCCATCAATTAGTAATTTGCAATAGAAAATGCCAGCTAAAAAAAAAGGGATTAAAAAAATTGATCCGCTTAGTGCAACTCAGATAACCGACCTCGCATCGGACATTCTGAACAAAAGTTGATTCACTTGGAGTTTATATAAGGTCCTCAAGAATTCAAACGTTCATATTGTAAAACAAATTTAAATTTTTCAACTATTGGTTTCACCACCACATTCCCTTAAAAGCTGATAACATATTTTGTGCAGAGTTGCTGATACCCAATTTTCAGGGAAAACTTTTAAATTAACATTTAAATGGACCACTGAGCAGTTTTAGTGGCCCTTTCGCTATTTTGTTGCCATATGGCAACATGCTACTTTGTGGACGTCTGCATCCTCTATGGTTGCAAGAATACATTTTTTGTTGGTCTTTAGAATAGTTTGAAGTTTTAGGAAAAATACGAAATTAATAAACTGAATATTTAAGTTTAAAGAAGAAAAGTATACACGTTTTTTTAATGGTATATCTTGACATAGTAAAGGAAGAAGAAGCAAAAAAATTAGAGAACTTTTTAATTTGACGTTTTCTTTCAATTTAGATACTTTTTTTTCATTTTGGCTGAAGTAAATGAAGAAATATTCAAATTTTCGTTATGCGTAAAAAGTTTTATGTTTAAGTAATTATTACAGCCACAACGATTTGGTTGCTCTCATAGAAAAACACTCTAAAATACAGGGTCCGAGTATAAAAATAAAAAAATTTCTTATGGAATGTTGCTAATACAACCACATAGAAGCCTAAAACGTAAAATTTAAAATTTTAACTTTCCCCAGTAAAAACCTGTAGCGAAAGGGTTAAAGAGAATCAGCTCTTGGTTTGACCAAAGGAAGGAAGCGCACGCAAGGCAGAGACACCTGCAGAAAGCTTCTGCGGTGGGCCGTAACCCGGTAACGGGTTGTTATGGCCAGTTAAGTAAGTAAAGAAAATGTAGTCAACAAGGATTGCAAAGATTTGCATCGGTTTTGTTTTTGTTAGTGAAAAGTAAACTTTACATTTTTAGGTGTTCCCTCAAAACTTTTGAATTGTTTCGTTGAACTTTATGGACACTTTTAAAGCTTCATTGTAGGACATTAATTTCTTCTCTCAATCCTGTTTATATCCCAATAAGAAATTCTCCCAACTTCAACTTAAAATCCACACTATCAAATCAAACAAAAATGTGCTTCAACTAATCCACAACGCGCATTATGACTGCGGGCGCTGGCTTCATGCATTGTTGATTCACTGCTGACATGTTCGAATGTCTGCAGACATTCCACAATACACTCATTCCGTGCCCACAAACGCTTAAGCGCATTCACAAACTCCTTGTACGGCTTGCGACCACTTCATTAGCTCATAATGCCGCCAAGTCAGACAACCGCGCAAACTGTAACACAGCCAAGCAAATGTAACAAAACAGCAGCGGCAATAAATGCGGTGCAACCGGTAAACCGCACTCAGCGCCAGATAAATTATCCGTCTGCAAATTCTCAAGCGACCGACTTGGCAGACAGTCAGACAGCGCCAGCCAGACACACGCCCCGGCTGCATACAAATTGCGGCGAGTTGCATTGAACCGAACACCTCAATGCTTCGCATAGAATTCGTGTGTAAATCATTTTTGGAATTTTGGCAAAGTTGCTGGAGGTTGGTGGAAAACTAACATAATTGAATACAAATAACAAAAACAATCTACCACCACAACAGTAGTTGCAAGTGCGCAGCACAACAGCAACCAGCCAAGCGTCGCGCAAACCACATGTCGACTCTACACTCGGCAATGTAATTCACACTCCTCTGGTTTGCACGTGAACCGTGACCAGCGTTTTGGGAATTGCAGGGGGAGGAGTGCTGCTGCCGGTGTTGGCTGCTTTGCATAGTCGACACGCAGGCTTTCAAGGAGCGTCCACATATGTCAGGCTAATTTGGTGCTGGCCAACGCTTTCGTTTTCTTCTGCTCATTTTCAATCACCACTTAATGTTGTTGTTGTTGTTGTTTTTGTCTGCAAGCGAGTCCATTCCATTCCATTTCATGGCATGTCGGCGCTGAGTGGGTGTGGTGCGCTCGAGTTCACATTTTTCCGCTGTGGCTTTAGGGCGTCTGTGCACGCGGCAGCAAATGTGCCACTCGAGGTTGGGCGTAAAATGCGCTCACGTGCCTGCGCCTATTTATGATCTAATTATGTTAAAAGTGTGCTGGCAATTGCTCAAAAGTGCATGTTGGTCTCCGGGCCGGACATAAATGCTTTTGGCAAGCGGTCGTACGACTTACCCACCTCCCAACACAACACTCGAACGCTGGACAGTAAAATGCGGTCGGCCTTACCTGCAAGCAAACGAAAACGGAAAACCAAAGTGAGCGAAAATCCAGAAAATACAAAGTTAAGTTTACACTTGTAGAAAATGAAGCAAAAGTGAGTTTTCAACTCGCCTCAGAAATTAATGTCATGTTAAAACATTTATTAAAAATTTAATGCGCTGCACACACACAGAGTCACTCGCCGCTTTCGACGCTGCGCACCCCCGAGCGTTTTTCGCCCATGTGCAAGCATTAATTATGTTTATGTGTGATCCAACTCAACATTAGCTTTCTATTTAATTATCGCTCATGTGTACGTGTGTCTGGTCGTATTGTTGCCGCGGCGAGTCCCTGCGGGTGCCACTATGACCCGATTCGCAACGCCAAAGCACCAACGTTGTGGCAAATCACATGCCGGCAATATTTTGTGTCATACCGGCATTTCGTACACTTGGCTGGCAAACGACGAGTTGCCAGATCGTACAAGCCACCATTGCCATCATTTATTCATTAAGCGCTGCAGTTGGCAATGCCGATGGATTTTGCGGTGGCAAAGGCGTATTGAAAGCAACCAAGGACTGTGAGAGAGAGAGAGAGAGAGAGGGCGAGCTGCGTTTGTGTGCCAGAGACACTGATGAATAATTTAAATGAGGAAATCAACCTTAATTGCATTTTGAAATGGCAACGCTGCAAGGCAGATGACATAACTAAAATTTTAATGAAATGAAGTTGCAGGTTTTGAGTCGCACTATCACTTTCCAATCAAACTGTTAGAGATTAGTGGGGTAAGTAATGCATTAAATGCTGTTTAAACAGTCTAACACACAACTTTATTTGAATTTTGACTTTAGGTTTGCAGCCAATTTTGTGCTAAGTCTGGCCCACATCAGGTCTTCTTTGACGAGTTGCGTTGTTCAAGGAATGGCTTTCAATAATCCAAAATCAATGAGACCGAAGCGTTTAAGTTTTCTGAGCTAGAAAAGCACAGTAGACCTAATTTTTGTTCTGGTTTCTGATGGTTTGAAAAGCAGAGCCAAACATGATCTTCTCTTTCCTTAAGACAAGACCAAAATAGAGTCCAGCGGTACTAATTCTTGAAAACTATAGGTAACCGTTGACCACTTATCACACTGAATGAACTCACTTTGCATTACATTCAGGAAGTACTTATTTGGTTTTAATCTTTTAGGGCCAACAAAATCCATATAATAGAGAAGAATCATTGAAGTCCTTGGATTCTTGGAGTATTTCTAGGAACTTCAATATATGTATGTAAAAATTAATGTCTGTTTGACACATGACACTAAAACTTAAAAACCAGGCGACCGATTGAACTGAATCTATCACGGAATGTTCGACTTGACTAAATCTCGATAAATAGTGCGAATACGACCCGACAGGTGGGCGTAGCATCTCCCATACAACCTAAATTATTAATATGGAATATCTTCGGAATTATAGGTCGGACAGCATTGAAATTTGGTACAGGGTCAACGTTTGGGTGTGTCGTTTCACTGGTAAAATTTCTTGATCGTTGCACAAAATTTAGACTTGCCTTTCTATAGCGAAAATGGAATTTAGTATTGGACGAGGGGGCATAGCTCTGCCCATACAACCCAAATTTTTCATATGTAATAGCTTTGAAATTATAAGCCGGTCAGCATTGAAATTTTGTATACCATCGTCCGATAGATGTGCCATTCTACTGGTCTACTTACTGGTATGAAACTCATACATACAACTCAAATGTGTGAACCTACGCTAAGAAGGGATTTTTTTTAAATTCGGTGTCTAAAGGGGCAAAAAATGGGTTAAAGTGTTGTATGAAGAAACATGATTTATTGGGTCTATTGACTTCAAACTTGCATGCAAAGCTGCGGGGCCCTGCAAGTAGGGGAATTCTTTGTAAGGTGCCACTCTTTGTAATGTGCTACCCCTGCTCGATTTTGACGTTCCAGCAATCCAAGCAAACAAATTCCTAACGTCATTTAAGGTATATATGACAACATCAATTTTAATCTGGTTTTTGAGGGAACAGACGCAATAACACGGTCTGAGTAAAAAAAAATGTTATATTTGGTTAAGAAAAAACTTAAAAATAAAAACTAAAGGTTTTTGTTGCGTTGAAAAAGAAATCAAATACGTATAAACAACTAAGGTAAATATCAGTGTTGGACTTAATTTTTAATGCTTTTTCATAATTCGAAATAATATCCGAGCATATCGTAAGAGGAGAGAGAACATTTATTCAATGATTTCCAAAATGGCGTGAAAATGTAAAGTGCCACCTTTTTTTCTTTGTAAAGTGCCACCCCTCTTTTTTCATTGTTTTGTGGTCCTATATCGGTAAAATGACTTTTTGTTGCTCAGAATCGTTATAAAATTAATTTAAAGTGTTCTTAGGCAATTTTTCTCTAATCCTATCATGAGGAATAAATTAGTTCAGTTTTGTTTATTAATTTCCATATAATTACGTTTTATTCGTTACCATTCAATTTGCATTTTGCTTTCGGTCTTTTTTTATTCAATTCAAATTAAATTCAATAATCTTTCGTAAATTTTCTACATCATGCATTTTTACTTGAGATTTCTACGTTTGTAGCAATTTTTTTAGGGGGTGGCACTTTACATTAAAAAATTTTAAGGGTGTCGATTTTGAACACTTTCGTACTTTCGTATTTACGAAAAATTCAAATGAAATGTTACCTTGGATCATAGGTCTATAAACCCTCTTTCCAACGGTATATTATATATTATGGGTATAACGAGTTATACCCAAAAAAGCCATGGGGTGGCACATTACAAAGAATTCCCATACTTAATATTTATTGGATGTTATTTAAAGTCTTTCTGAATCAATGTGACAAAAACTTTTTTCAGGATGCTGTCTTGCAACCCACACTTCTTACCAGAACCAATGCAATGTTAAACATCAAAGAGGATGAACTCCCAGCACATGGATTTTGTAAACAAAAATATGTAGGATCGACGTATATATGGCACTCTCGGCTCTCCTGCTGATCCTAACTACAACCACGCTTTATTTTGGACCTTAAACTATATGTCGTTGAAGGTCGAAGGCGAAGACAGAGACCGCGTCTCCGGTCAAAGGACCAAGTTGAGGACGCCTTATCAGAAGAGAACTTTTGCGACAGGCCGTAACCCGTAATGGGTTATTATGGCCAGTTAAGCAAGTAAATAAACTGTATTCCAAAGTCATGAAACCTACATTAAAAAATTTTTAGCAAATGCCATTTTACAAAATTGTTCTTTCTACGAGTATATCTGCAAATTATATTTTTTCAATATGTCTCCAAAAAACCAGCTGACTTTGCTGATTTCACTTGATTCACCCATCAGCCATGGCACAGTTTTCATTTCTTCGGAATGCAACAATAACTACTACGACTGCAACAACGCTGCAATTTTTTAGCCATTCTGTCTACCAGCAACAACATCAACAACATACATTTTCATTAAGAAGGGGAGAGGAGGCGAGGGAATTGCAATTTTGCTGCCCACATTTGGCGTTTTGTAATATTTAATTTTCGTCACACAATCATTGCACTATTTCTGCACTAAAACGAGCGAAATTCCATGCGAAAATTAAGCAAAGAAGAGAAAAAAAAACATTGGAAAATGAGCGAAACAAAGCGCAACTAGCATTTTGTGTGCGTAGTGAAGTGGAAAATGCATTAATAATGCAGTTGTCGCATTTACATTATTCATAAGTGCTGAAACATTTTGCTGCCTCATGCATGTCGCCATCGCCCGGTTCCACCTCACCTCACCTCACCCCACCCCATGCCACCAGCGTCCTCCTTTCCACCTGCCGTTGCCGCTCGTCTGGTGCGTCGACGCTAATGCAATTTACGTGTGCGTGGTGCACTGCACGAGTCGCGCATTGTGGTGGCGGAGCGTCTGTGACGTTGCTCGGTCGGTTGTTGTGTTGTGTTGTGTTGTGTGGCGTATTTCAAGTCCATAAAAGTGGAAAATGTATAATGTGCACGGCTGCTGAGTGTCGCAGGCAGTGCGCTTTCGAGTGTTGCGCCCGCTGCCCCCAACTATTCACAATGCTGTCTTTGTTTATTGTTTATTATTTTTTTATTTGGTTTTTTTTTTTGTTGTTTTGGCATAAATGCTCTTTATGTGTTTGCCTAAACAATAAATGGAGATTTGTGTGATTTTCCAGTGCGAACACTGTGAATGCGCCGCTAATTATGCCGCATTAAAATTTGCCAAACCATAAACAGTGCGCACACGAAAATTGACGCCAACAAACACCAGTTGCGGCAGCGGTTTTTCCTTCAACTGTCGTCAGTGTTGTTGTAAATTAAAACTGCGATTTATAGCGGCACAGGAAGTCAACAACATTCGGGTCATAAATAACACAAGTCATTGGACGTTTACAATTTTCCGGTGGAGTTGGTGGAGTTGTCTCGTTTTGGCAGTATTGAGAGTTTGTAAAGAGACTTGAGACTTGTTAAGCCACTCGCTTCGATTTGATCTGCAATTGAGGACAATTTCTCCTCTACCCATGAAATACTAATGGTATTTTGCAACTGTCTAACAAAAGGTTTGTGATGTTAGGTGATTCATCTAATGTTAGGGTTTTAGTATTAAAGCTCACATTGAAGACATTTTGTAGAAATTTGGGACACATTTTAGTGTTAGAGTTAACTCGTATAAAAAGCACTAAAAACTCCAAAGAAGCATCGTCTTCCATCACTCGTTAGGTTAACCCTTTCGCTACAGGTTTTTACTGGGGAAAGTTAAAATTTCAAATTTATCGATTTAGTCTTTTGTGTGATTATATCAACAGCATTCCATACTAATTTTTTTAATATTTATTACCGCATCCGTTTTTTTAGGGTGTTGCCATATGACAGCTACCATTCGTTCCGGCTGTAATAATTACTTAAACATAAAATTGGTTATGCATAACTAAAAATCCACAATTTCTTTATTTACTTTAGCTCAAATTATTAAAAAAAAATTATCTGACTCAAATTAAAAAATTATATTATTTGTTACTGCTTCTCCTGCTGCTTAAGGGCATACTACTCTTCTTTAAACTTAAATATTCAGTTTATTAATTTTGTATTATTCCCAAAACTTCAAACTATTCTAATGACCAACAAAAAAACCAACAAACCATAGAGGCTTCAGACGTTAATAAAGTAGCACGTTGCCATATTAAAAAACAAAATAGCGAAAGGATTAACAAAAATTTGTGTTACAAGTAAAACATGACATTTTTATAAAACAAATTCAGCTTTTATTGAGTTGGCTTAAATTGAAGTCATTAGTAAAAAATTTGGCGAAATATTAATAAAAACTAGTGTCGTCTCGTGGGCCGAATTCGACCTTTCATGCACCAAAAATTGCAACCAATGAAAGATATTTGTGAGGGAGGACGTACGTGATAAAATGTTTTCATCATTTATGATCCGAATTAAAAAACAGTTGTGACACTCAAAATTTCTCAAAGCGAGTACAATAAACAGAAAGTACTAATAAACAGATAAATAAAAACTAATAACAGATATATCAGAAGAAGCATTGAATGCACTCAAAGAACCGTTGCCATCCATCACTCTTTATTTAACTCGAATTTAAGTCAAAACTATAAAAGAGATTTGTATAAAAATAAATCACGAAATACAAACGTCTTGTATCGCTTTCAAGATGACTAAAATTTGACACATCAGTAGAAAATTTGACAGCTTTATTTAAAAAAAATGTATACCTACACCATCAAACATTCAAACTGGCGGCCTCCTCGCCCCAAGAACACCTTTGCCTAACCTTACTTCGCTCTTCACACTTACAGGTGGTCTTCAAGTAATTAAATTTCCAGCTGAATAATTGAGTGTTTATTATTTTTCAAGCTCAGCGCGAGCAATCCGTTTGTCTGCTGCAGCCAGCAGACAACAAAAATATTTTTCTACTTCATTTCAGTGATTTCTTCAACACAACGCTTTGAACTCAGTGCGCACCGCATGTGGTCGATGAGTCGCGTCTAGTGCACACCCCAACCCACCAGCAACGGCAACAGCATCACCATAACACCCAGCAGCAGCAACAGCACCCAGCAACACCGCCTCAGACATTCGCCAAGTCACACACACACACACACACACACTCACACAAACACATATGCACTCATTCGGCGGCTGAGTTGCGCACGCCGGCTGCCTACCAGTCGGCAGTCATTACAACAATCAATTTGAACTCCATAATCACGTTCACCAAACAATCTCATTATCGGCCTTTAGCTGCATGCACTTTCGACAGCGGCATTTCAGCAAACTCATACACAACACAAACGCACACGAACACACACACATACGAACACGTACGTACAACAGTCGACAACGTGCACTGAAAATTATTACAAAACATGTTGTTTTTACCAATAAACATTTCAACGGGTCGAAAACAACAAAACGTGCACATCATCTCTATGAGGCAGGACAGCGATATTGACTTGCTACAACAACAATAACAAAAACAACAACACACACACTCACGCAGCAAAACGGCAGAAGAGGCCATGGCTAATGACTTGAAATTCGATTGAAGACGATGAAAGCAGCAAAAAAAAAATACACAAACCAACCAAACAACTAAGCAACAAACAAACAAACCAGTCGCCAATCCAGCAACTAACAAGCAAACAACAAATACAACCGATGTGAAGTTAGCCTCGATTCTCTCTGTTAACCTCAAGTTAGAATCGAATTTTTCTGTTAAACGGGTCTGTAAGCAACATAAGACGGCGAAATCGTAACAGAAAAATTTTGCGGCGAAAATCATTTGAACAGAAAAATTTTATTTGCTATAATTAGATATACATGATTAACATATGTTTTGTACATAGCAGCACATATTCCAAAACAGTCGTTGCGTTAAATGGCGCAACGGACCGTTGGTACTGGTCGCAACCCAAAGGTCGCGAGTTCAAAACACCCTGTTATTGGGTAATATTTTTGATATTGAAATTAATTTTTTTTTACATATTTCGATGGCATATTTTCAATAGCCTCCATCTGCAATTTTTATAAAAATAAATTTTCGATGACAAGGTCTTTAGTGATACATACCATAAGGAGTGAACTAGAAAAAATTTAGAATTTTTAAGGCCACATTAAAAAAAAGTAATAGTCTGATTTTACTAAAATAAACAGTTTATTATACATTTCTTAAACCATTTCATTCACCAAAAAATTTTATGAAATATAATTAGTGGTTGCAAAATTTTTTTATATTTTTCTTAACGTTTTTAGTTAGAGACTGGACAATACGTTCGGTGATTATTGCATAGGCTTGCTTCCATCGATTTCAGAACTGTACATTATTTTTGCAAACTTTTTTGTTTTTCTTAGGGTTTGCTTCATTAGAAACTGCTTGAAATCCGCCTTACAGTAGGTTTCATCATCGAGAATCACGCAATCGAACTTAGTTGCGTAATTGTCATACAGTTTTCGAGCCCGCGTCTTCGCTATTTTTTCTTTAGCTTCCGACCGGCCAGGCACTTTCTGCTGTTTGTAGGTCCTTAATCCTTGGCTTCGCTTATATCGCATCACAGTTGATTGCGATGTGCCTGCTGCAGCTGCAACATCTCGAGTCGACCTCGTGGGGTTATTCCGATATGTGCTAACAACCCTTTTCACCACTTCTGGGTTGCTTGGACCCTTTTTTCGCCTGATCCTTCGGTTCTGTAGATGGAGTTTCCCGCATTGTAGTTGTTTATAACATTATAAACCGTCGCTACTCTCGCTTTGCTTTCTCTTGCAATGCATAGTCTAGACTTCATATTATCAGTCAAGTAAATGTCCAGTATTAAATTGCGGCAGCGCTCTTGCGGGCTGGACATGTTGACTAAAGTAGATCAAAGAGGCAATTGACTAATTTAGCATTAAGCTGCAATATTCATAGATACTTTCACTCGAAAATACCAGGCACCTAATTGTTGACATTTTCGTATGCTGGATACGTAAAAATTCTAAAATGTTTCTTGTTCACCTCTTATATGTAAGCTATCGCGACTTAATCGTTCTTTTCGCTCTTTTCACAACGATAACAATTTTTTAATTCAGTCTCTATCTGACGCTCTAAAGTACGTTGCTCCAAAAGGCGACATAATATCCAATGATTGGAGTAATATATTACGTAGTAAGTATAACTAACTAACTTTTATTAAATTTAAATTTGAAAAATTTAATTTTTTAATGCGCAAGGTTGAATAGGTTTATATTAAAAAAAAAAAAAAAAACTAGTTTTACGTGTAATTATAACGGATTATTTTTGAATCAGCATAAATACTTTACAGCAGAAGTGAAACCTTTTCGGGAATCAAACGCTAAAGCGGGTGATAAAATCGTTATGGGGAATAGTTTTATTTTTGTTAAGTTTTAATGAATGAATAAATATCACAAAGCTTGTTAATAGCAAATAAGGGTTCACGGAAATTAAAAAATTGGTATTCAACAAGAATCATTTGTACTTTATCAACGAAGATAAAGCTATGCTCAGTAGCTAGTAGAATATTTGCCATACTTTTTAAGTAAGTACTATCTTTCCAGTAATATTGTCACAAAAATGTTTGAAAGTAACATAACTTGTTTTTACTATTGTTTAGATGTACTGTGCTGTATTTAGTGTCCGTCGATCCCACCACTAATCCCAATCTTTCCTTCTCCTTTTGTACTAATGTTCCCCCTATTTTCTGCTCCCCGGCTTCGGCCGTTTGTATCGTTCAACGTTCATTGTACTACTTGTTACTTGTCATTCGTACGTTGAGGAATAAAGACTCACCACAACCCGAACTAACTGCTTTTTATTTCTACCGCTCCGCGCGAAACTTTACATGGTCCTTCGAGCCGGATTTTTTCTTTACAACTATGTTACTTTTAAAAGCCAGTAATATGCGATCCACCGAAACTAACAACATTAAAAAGTAATATGTCTCAAAACTTTGTGTATCCCATTAATGTCCGAGGGTGGACATGAATAAATACAAATTTGAACAGACATTGTTTTTTACAATTTTTGAATTTTTTTGCATACGGAATCACCACTCTACTGGCTATTGCTCCGAACTGGAAATGTGACCACATATCTCACCTATGTCAGAGGGTAGCCAAGATGGCTCTGAACATTTCTAGAGAAATGCAGACAAATCTGAACCGACAATTTTTTTTAATGATTTTTTGAAATTTTTCTTCTCATACGATTTGGCTTGCTTTGTATTAACAGATCTTTATGTCAGCCGACTCTGTGTAAATGTTAGACGATGTGTGTTACATATTTGATATGTAAATGGTCTGTACAGTTAACAGAAGCAATTTTCTGTTTCTGAAAGTTATGCGGTGGCACACGTACATGTTTATGGAGGTGACCTAAATGTTTTTAATTGTCCGAAACTCAGATTGTTATATCAGGTTCTAACAGGAAGCTGAAAGTGTAGTTTGTGGCTGGTTGTAGTAATGGCTTGGTGCACGTGGTGTTACTTTTTGCCGATATGATTTTGCGAACGCAGGTTCAAATCGTAGTAAGGGAGAGGCATTTTTTTACAAAATATTTTTTTTATGTTAAATGTATGTGGGGAAAAAAGTAAAAAATAATTTTTTTTTTAAATTAACAATTGAATAACTACAAATAGATTTGCAATATAAAAATCAGAGATATTTGAGTACTAGGTAATGGTTATATTGAATATAAGCAGCGAACATGAAGCAATAAATATTCTTTGCTATAAGCCGACAATATGCATTTTAGTTGATTTGAAACCTGGCATACATATGTATATGTCTCTGAGCATTTCATAGGATATGTAGTCGTAGTTATTTGTAGTTCTGTTTTTGAGAAAACGGAAAAATATGTCTTTTGGTTACGAGTTTCAGCAGCACTTGTGTCTCGATGGCATTTGAAAAAGATGATTTAAACAAAAGCTCAAAACTAGTCAAGCTCAGTTCCAAGAGCGCGTCGAAGTAAAAACGACCAAGTTACGGAGAATTCAATTCTTCAGCGAAAATTTCACCGTAACCATTGACGAATCACATGTCGTTATCTAGGCAACGATGCGTGTCCTAGGGCCGATTCATTCCTATCACAGTTTTACAATGATTCCTAATCATGAAAGATAAAAAATATTTATAAAACGAAGCGTCGAATGTTAAAATTCATTTATAAATAAACAAAATTATTTTATATCCACGCCCATCCTCGAACCTGAAGCAATTATTATCATATCAAAATGAAATCACAAATGTCCGTTGCAGTTGAGAAGTTTAGCAGGTAAGGAAAGAAGGTAAAACTTTTAATTTCATTTGACATATTTTTTGACAGACGTTATGGAGCATTCGATTTTCCAAGTTTGACCAATACATCGTATTATTATTCTAATACCGTCGTATTCTTTTGCGCCGAGCGAGTTATCAAAATATTTTTGAACACACAATTCATGATATTTATTGTTGCCAGCGTGGAACTAACGTTATCAATAATTTTTGTTAAGAACTTTGACCGACGGTTGTCACTTTTTGTACATTTCTAGTGAAAGTGGTTAGTTTTATTTTATTTCAGCCCTTGGAACTTTATTGTTCAATTTGGATCCTCTTAAAGAAATCAAAAAGTTTGTAGTTGCTTAAAAAAACGGCTTGCTTCCTGAAGGTTTGCGTAAGTTCGCAACACTAGTTCAAAGTTCATTGTGTACAACACCGGCGCAAGTTTCACAAACAGTGATGCCAGTGCATGATACTCAATTAGCAACTTTTAAGCTCCTGCCCAGGTGTTGCATTTTGTTTGTAGCAGAGTAACCAACTGGCAGAGATGCAATTTATTTCTATTACACGACGTTCAAAAAAATATACAAGCAAAACGACGCGTAAACAGTGCCAGTCAGTCAGGCCAACAGTCAGTGTTGCCGGCAGAAAACGAACGTATCAAGATCGTTTCGTATCACAAACATGAAAAGGGTTACACACTTTACTCGGTTTTCGAGTTTACGAGTTTGAGGGAATACCGTCAATAATCTTAAAAGATCAAATAAGAGATTGCATGTAGTCAGAGTACTGACCGGATACCTACCTACGTGCCAATACAAAAATTTCTGTAGCGCATGTCCCTGAAACATTAGGGGTATTCTCGATGTCTTGCACGGAGGAAGAATTCGTAAAAATGCAACCGTGCAAGACTGGAAAATGCTACACATCGAGAACGCACAAAAAAGCACATATTGCAAAAATGCCGCAAACTTTCTCCATTTCTTTTTAATTTGGTTTTCGGTTGATCCATTTCTACCTGCAAGCAAGACATATATGCAAATTATATAAAAAGGTTGAAATAAAACCAAATATAAAGAAAATACGCTTGCGCACACGAAGAAAATTAAATGGCTGTCGCACAATCGCGATGTCGCACACAAATCAAGGGTTTTTGCGTAGCATGACATGCAAAAAATGCAAACTGTTTTTGCTTGTATTTTGTTGTTGTGTCGTTGCTCGAAATGCATGGCCATGTCAATTATGCATTTCGTGCACGATGTCAGGGCTATGCAAGACATCGAGAATACCCCTATTCAATAATCATAATAGGGGTATTCTCGATGTCTTGCACGGAGGAAGAATTCGTAAAAATGCAACCGTGCAAGACTGGAAAATGCTACACATCGAGAACGCACAAAAAAGCACACATTGCAAATATTGCAAAAATGCCGCAAACAGCCACAAACTTTCTCCATTTCTTTTCAATTTGGTTTTCGGTTGATCCATTTCCACCTGCAAGCAAAACATATATGCAAATTATATAAAAAGGTTGAAATAAAACCAAATATAAAGAAAATACGCTTGCGCACACGAAGAAAATGAAATGGCTGTCGCACAATCGCGATGTCACACACAAAACAAGGGTTTTTGTGTAGCATGACATGCAAAAAATGCAAACTTTTTTTGCTTGTATTTTGTTGTTGTGTCGTTGCTCGAAATGCATGGCCATGTCAATTATGCATTTCGTGCACGATGTCAGGGTTATGCAAGACATCGAGAATACCCCTAATGTTTAAAATTCATATTTTGTTAACAATTTCTGATCACTTTAGAATAAGGTATGCAAGTTTTAATTGTCAACAGAGAATGAAATGTTTTCGTCAGCAATGACCTAAGACCTCCGTTTTGGTATAACCGGATGAACAACGCCATCGGTTTTTATTTAAATGATTCGTTCAAAAATATGGATATCAAGGTGTATTAATAAGGTCATAGCACTATGGCAGCAACAAAATTTAATATTTTTTTGTTAGTGCTTTTGGCATCCAGCTTGTCAAAATCTGCTCGCAAAAAACACGAGCTAATCAGCAGCCACAAATGCTGCGACCAAGGTGAATTAATAAGGTGATGGCACTACGAATCCCATGTATTTTGTTAGTGCTTTTGGGCATCCTCGTTGTCAAAATCAAATCAAAACACAAGCAACACAAAAACAATTTTTCCAATTTTTGACAATGAGGATGCCCATTCGCGAAAATACAAAAGAAAATCAGAAGAAATCAAAAGAGAATCAGAAGAAAAAAGTTTAATCAGCTGTGTTGCCACCACTACCTTATTAATGTGCCTTGGCTGCGACAATGTTGACCATTTTGACAATCAGTATGCCCATTCGCGTATAATCAAAAAGTTTAATCACCCGTTGTGCTGCCACTACCCCTTTTGATTTTGCCTTGACAGATACTGAATATTACTGTAAAATCGGCGGTTTTATTGTCATCTGCTATAAAAGTGAACTGATTTTTGAAGTTTTGCTGCTGTTACAAATAATGCGACAACCGTAACGTAAACAAATACTAGCTTATTTTACACACTTTTGTGTAATAAAACTAGTAGCTTTTGTTGGGCAATAATGATGAGTATAATAGAAGAACTACCGAAATCTAAACAATCAAAACTGTGATAAATCTGTGCATAATCTTTTAAGATAATTATTTAAATGGTGAATATATTTTTATGGATTAACAAATAAATAATATTATGAGACCACAGTACCTTATTAAGTTTTGTAATACAAATATTCATCATAAATCGTTGCCATTTTACATTTTTACGCAGATAATTTATGCGCGCCAAATCAACGAGGCTCAAACCAACGTATTAATAAACTGTTGTACGAATATTAAAATTAGTTGAAATTAGTAGGATATTCGATATTTTCTGTTTACGAAGATAAATTGTCAGAAAAAAAGCTTAATTCTTTTCAGACAACAATGTTTCATTTTTGGCTGATTAACTGCTGATGCCATTCATTAAACCAACACAATTTTATAAAAGCAAATTTCAGATGAATTTATATTCGAGTGGCAAAAATTACACTTTCAGGGTTGGTTTGTGGCAAGAGTGATGAATTGTTATTCGAACAGAGTTGACATATCTGTGGTCAAAAGCAATAACCGCTTAAGTCGACTTAAGAAGAAATGGATAGTTATGGAAGTTATGGATGCCACCATGTGCCCTTGGCTGTGCTCTACGTTTGTGTAAAATCGGGGAGTTTGTAACTTTAAAATAAAAAAAGTTATTAATAAAAACCTATTCGCTTAAGTCATAATGAACCCACTACGCGCTAAAACTTTAAAACGAGATTGCTCGAAACAGCAATTTTCGACTTAGGCGGTTATTGCTTTTGACCACAGATATATTTGCTACATTCCAATTAATTGCGCACTTATATCTGTGATCAAAAGCGATAAACGCTTAGGTCGACTAAAGACATCACTGAGTTAAGGGTGCTTGCATGTTTCTTAAAACGTGCTGCTTTAAAAAATACTTATGGACTTAAGTGGTTATTGCTGTTGACCACAGATATAATATAAAGGCCATATCTAACATTCTTGTTACTTTTCAGGAGTAGCAAACAACTTAAAAAAGGGCAATTTTTATTTGCATGTATGTTAATTTCAATCGTAGCACACAATTTTCCTTCCTAAAATAGGATGGCTTTCCGAATTCATCTATGGAATTATAATGTATCGCCGTTTACTCTACAAAGAATCGGAAAAGTTACTTCCTGGGCTTCTGATGTTGTGAAAAGAAAGGAAGCCAATAATACAATCGTGTGAGATATCCTCAACAGTACCTTCACCAAAGAAGAAGATACTCAGTAAAAGGAAACGATGGGGCGCAATTCGGCTCAGCCGAATATATTCATTTTCTTCTTCGGGAAACCGAATAATGTTAATTAATATATAATATAATTTTGATTGGTTCATTGGTGTCAATATCTAGTATAACTTTAATATTTTGGCATCCTTTTATAAATTAAACCTCTAAACTGAGTAATTTTTTGTGGGCCACGCGAACAGGTTTTCTTGCGAAATCATTTATTTTTGGGCGATTAACGATTAATGATTATCATCTGTTATATATAATATAATTGTTCAAAAATTAGTGGTCATGGGCTGCATGTTGAACATATTTGACTCCAGTAAGGCCAAATAATCGCTTTTCAATAATAAAAGTAATACCTAATTGTCAAAATCACATTGTCTTAACTTTTTTGAACAAAATACAAAGAAATAAATCCAAATATAAATTCGCGTTATTTTCATATTTTGCCCAAAAATAAACTTGTAACACTTCTTTGCACAAACAAGTCAAAAATCGTGTGTTAAATTGTAAGGTAACATTAAGATAATAGTGTATAATAAAAGCGTAGTCATAAGTATACCTAACAGTCAAACCTAAATTGGAGCGTTAGCGGCAAGCAACTGTCAAAATTGCTTCATGCCCATACAAAATGTATGGTGCAAACCGCAATTGAAACGCCCTGACGCTGAGCTATTCGAATTTCCAATTTTGACAAGGCGAAGTTGGCTGCGACTAACAAAAACGCCTGTAATTTATATTTGATTTAATTTAAATTGTGAGGAATTTATTCAAATAAGAGCTAAGTTTTGCAAAACAATAATAATTTGTTGTTTTTTTGGCAACTAAGCAGATATTTTTTCACATTTCATGATTTTTACAATCCCAACGCAACGCTTCAATTTCGGTATGCCGCACTGAGCGAAAGCGTTGCGTCAGAAAACGCAACGCTCAACGCTCCAATTTAGGTTTCACAGTAAGTATCATTCCATTTCAAAAAAGGCAACGAAGTCGCATGTTTCGCTTAGAGTCCAAATCATGTATGTATGAAATCAAAAATAAATTACGTTTTGCATCGAGTTTATTAATCATGTTTGAGTATGTACAAAATTAGTTTGATTAAGTGTAGCAAGCATTGATTAAACAAAGCAAGCGTAATTCTTTTTTCAAATAAGTAGCACCACTTGAAATATGCATATAAGTTAAACGCGTTTAACTTCCAAATACATACGAAAGCAACTCTGCAATCAATAGAAAAAAGCTTTCCATGTTTTTCTGGGAATTCCCAGAATAAGTTATAACCGCCGTAAAACAGCGATAACTAAAGACAGGAAAATCGAGAGAGGTAAGTAATAATTAAAAATATATTAAAAAATGAAATTTATAATCACTTTACAATTACAGAATAAATTAAAGACAAGATGGAGATGGTGATGGAGAACATGAGAAACTGGAGAAAGGTAAATTTAAATTATTATTGTTGTTAATTATAAAATATAAAATTCTATAACTAAGGGAGAGGAGCAATAGCTGCCAGGGCTTTCGGCTCGACTGAATACTGTAAGTGATGTTTATATAAGAGGGGTTAGGTTGCAAGATTTTATAAATTTCTCAAATGTAATATAGATGGATGTGTTTGAGTATGTCTTCGTTTACGGCGGTGTAAAAAGCATGCAGCGGAGATTGGGCTGCTAGGGATGCAGCTTCGTCCGCATGCTCGTTACCTTTTATTCCAGCGTGACCCGGGACCCACATTAGTTTTATTTGATTGTGGTTTTGGATGCAGTTGGTTCTTACGGCTTTTATAAGTTCGTTCGAGAACTATTGATCGTGTTACGTTAGTTAGAGTTGATATATGAATAAGGAGATGTTTAGAGGAGAGGTATTTTATGATATTGAGCCTGGCAGCTAGTTTTTTTTTAATTCTAAACATTGGTGCTTAAAGGTAAATCTAGAATCAAATATTATGCCTAGTATTTTTAAGTCATTTACAAATTCGATATTTACATTGTTATAGCTTAAAGAAAATCTTGCACAGTTTCTTTTTCTACAGATATGGAGACGTTTTTCTAAAGCTAAGTTTGCACCTGGTGTTTTACCCCAGTATTTTATTTCGTTTAGAGCAGTGGTTAAGGTTTCTTTCGTTTTATTGTTGTCGTTTAGTTTGGAATATATTATAGCATCGTTGGCGTATATGGAGTGTTCTAATTTGTTGTATTTTATAAGTATTTTGCTGAGTTCATCAAATGCAATTATAAATAACATCACCGACAGTGGAGAACCTTGAGGAATCCCATTATGGAGTGGAGACGACGGGGAGAGTTCGGAGTTAATTCTTACTCGAAATTTGCGGTTTGTCTAAAATGCTTTAACAAAGTTAAAGATTCTTTGACCTACCTTCTCATTTTAAAGTTGGCGCAGTACCACGTGAACTCCAATACGATCGAACGCTTTTTCGAAATCAGTACATAGGATAGTTACGTGATTTTTATTTGAAAGTGAAGTAGAAGGTGTTTTGTTTGCGTTTAAATGCGACTTGTTTGGGACTTATTAAGTTATTTTTTGTTAAATACCACATCAATCTAGTGGCGATGATTTTTTCTATTATTTTTCCCATGCAAGGTAAAAGAGATATGGGACGATAATCAGTAACATCGGAGCAAGATTTTTTTGGTTTGAGGATTGGAATGATTACAGCGGTGCGCCAGTTTTGTGGGGAAACACTTTTGTCAAAAATATCATTGTATATGTGCAGCAATCTTTCCCGCATCGAAGTAGAAAGGTTAGCTAACATGGGGTATGAAACACGACCAGAGCCAGGTGTTTTGCCTTTTGCTTTGCGTATAGCATTTTCTACTTCGATAGTTGTTATTTTTGATTCGATTTTTTTTGCTGACGGGGAAAGAGAGCTTTGTGTGTATTGTGTTTGAAGGCTATGGGTTTTGCTAGAAATAAATTCTTGATGGCAATTGTTGTCATTGGAAAGATTGGACCAGGTCGAAGCGAATAATGTTGCTATTTCTGAAGTGGATGTTAAAATTTGCGGTCCACTTTTAATTGACTTTAAAATGTTGCTGCTTTTTCTACCACTAAGCATATTGATACCGGCCCAAATTTTTTTTACGCTAGAGCTAGGGTTGATTTTGGCGGTTAACTTTTCGAGGTTTGTAGCTTTTGCAGATTTAACTGCTCTTCGAAATAACGCGTTGGCTTTTTTACAAGAAAGTAGAAGTGTTATAGTCCTGAAACGCTTGTAGTTATGCCAAGGGCTTGTTTATCTGTTCTAAGTTTTTCGAGGTTGCTACTCCAACAAGGAAGATAGGCTTTTTGGAAGGCTGTCCAGTTAGCGAAGTCAGTTTTAAATGTTAGCATGGGCCTTATTTTTTCAAAGTTGAGGATCGGGAAGTGGTCGCTGCCGTGAAGATTTTGAAGTGTTTTGCTTGAGCATTTAGGTACGAGATGGGAGGTGCACATTGTAAGGTCAATGTGACTAAAAGAATTGTGGGTGGAAAAATGGGTATGGGAACCATCATTAAGGATAATCAGATTTTCATTTAAAATAATATCTTCAATGATTTTGGAGTTGGATCCCCATAAGGGGCTCTAAGCGTTAAAATCGCCTGTTATAATATATGGAGTGCGGACTTGTTGGATACTGGAGATAATGTCCTGTGATGTGAATTGTTGTTGAGGTGGTATGTACATATTAAAAATTGAAAGTGTGGAATCTAAATGTATTTCGAGGGCGATAGTAGATATGGTTGAATTTAGGGCAATAAATTTGTGTGGGATGTGTTTCTTTCTTAAGATGCCAATGCCTTGCTTGGCTGGAGTGCTGGATGGGAGATTATTGAAACATCCCTTGTATTGCTTGTGTGTCGGTATGTTGCTGGAATTAAAGGGGATGTGAGTTTCTTGCAGGGATATTATGTCGGGGTCTAAATCTTTGATTATAAGTTGAAGTTCTTGGTAGTTGTTGGTGTATCCTTTCATATTCCACTGAATGATTTTATTTACCATGGGCTGTAAAGTAGGAGGGAGGGGGAGGATTTAGAGGCGATAAGGAGTTAATGCAGTTTGTGTCTTTATTTACGACTTGTATACGTTTTTCTTTTTTAAACAAATATTTTTTTCAAATTGTCAATTTTATTTTTATCTGTCGCATGGAAACTACCTGTATATTTTCGTATCATGAGTCAATTAATTAAATTTCGAATTGAATATCAATTGTTAGATTTCCGTATTCTAATAACTTTTTAAAAGCTTTAAAAGTTGTCACGTACGTAGGAGGAGCTGACAAGAGCAAAAACAGTTGCAAAGAGACGATTGAAATAAAAAATGTCTTAACATTTCAGCAAATTTTTGCAAATAGAAAAGCAGTTATTTGTGCGGTCGCTCTGGCTAAACAAATTAATTGTGAAGAGGAGAAGGCTCTTGCACGACGAAAGCGACAATGCGCAGTGCATTGAGGCTGTTTTTACCAGCTTGCACCTCGGGAGTGTCACTCACAAATTGCAGCTGCTCCTGGGAATTTGCTCAAACCTTGAGACAAAAAATATTTAAAAATCAATCACGCAGTCGAATTTGTAAAGAATTATTTCTTCAGTAAATTCAAATAAAATGTCCACTCGATTTTTTTTTTAAATTTATTCCCAAATGTCCAAATTTCGCAGCTTCTTCTTTTCCATTTATTTGCCATTCACAGTGAAACCAAAATAAATATAACTTTTCAACTCGCTGTGGTGAAATTTTACAGCGTTCTGCTTGTCAGAATTGCTTAAGAATAGGCTAATAAGAGTTTCTGATCAAAAATGTAACAAGCGCTGAATAGAAAATCAACTGTTAGACTTTCGTCAGAATAGGGCTGTTAGAGAGTTATTTAAAGAAAAAATTGCAATCCTACACAATTTCGTTATAAACTAAAGTGAGGGGAAATTTAAATATCTTGGTGGGATTAATGTTTAATGTATGAAAGCTTTTTGTTTTTTATTACTATCAATACCTTAAAATAAATTACAATTACTGAAAGAAAACTATTTATTAGGAATGTGCAATTTTTTATGTTATCTTCTGCTGGTGTTATTAGTAGTTATTAGTATTTCCATTGTGTTTTGGTTAAGTTGATGTTTCTGCTTGATTTTGGATATCGCTCTGCACGTAGAGAGGAGGTGTGATATCGACAAATCTTCTGCATTGCATATCGGTCTTGGAGTTCTGTTGAACAGGCTTTTATGTGTGAGACGAGTGTGTCCTAGTCGTAATCGGGCGTACATTACAGCTTCTGATAGACAATGGGAATTTGGAGATGTGAGGTTGGGATTTATTGTTTTATAGTGGTGGTTAAAATTTGATATCGAGGTGTGGCGTAGTTTGATTTTGTATTGTTTTTTTTTATTTCGTTTCGTATGTCCTGTTTGTTTGAGGTGTTTTGAAGATGCAACGGTGATTTCGCTGCAGCTTTGGCAGCTTCATCAGCAATGTTTGTGGAAGGTTTTAACAAAACTTTATTCATTAGAAATATATTGACGGTTATTTATTTTGCACTTTATTCGCACAAAAATATGACGACGTCTGCTCACGTAGACGGCTTCTTTTCAAAATTTCTTCCCGCATGCCTTCCACGATCCAAAAAATGATATACGTGTACGTGTGTATATAGATTTGCGTCTGTGTTTGCGTTCAAATTTTGGTATGAACTTCTGGCCTTGAACTTGAATAACTTGAATCCACAAAGTCCACACAAATAATAAACGAGGGCATGGCAGCACTGGCAAATCATATGGAGTTACTTCGCTTAAGGCTTGTACAAATTTGCGGCGACAATGTTGTTTCCATGTATTCCGATTTGGTTTGGAGCCCAACATATCTTTATGTTTTTGCAGGTGTTAAGAATATCACGAATTTGGGCTTTTTTCTTTATTATTGGAGTTTAGGACTGCTTTTATTGTTGAGAGTGAGTCCGTGAATATAATGAATTAGGCTTTGTGTTTTTTTAAGTCCTGTACTGCGTAAAGGATCGCTCCGGCTGCTTGTGTAGTTTGGTAAGAGGATGGCTCTTAGTGTGTTTCCGTTTTCGTGAATTACATTGTATGCTGGGAAGTTTTTGTTTTTTGTTCCATCAGTAAAAAGAGCTTGCCATCTGTGTGTTTAGTACGTTTTCCCAATTTGCGATAGGTGTTTTTTCTTTGGGTCGGTCGTGTAAATCGAATGTTATAGATTCGGATTTAAGTTCCCATGGTGGTGTTTTAGTCTTGATTTAGGGATAGGAATTGCATCGATGTTGCAGTTTTTTCCGGCATCCATGATTCTTTGCATTGCTGATTCGCGTTTTGTTGGTTTTTTTAGTTTCATCCGATTTTGTGTGCGGTCGTTAATTTTCGATCCGTAAGAGTATTGGAATAAGTCGTGCTGTTGATAGCCATATTCTATTGTTTAATGTAGGTAGTCCGGCTTCGGTTAAGAGGTTGGGAATGGGGGTGGTTCGAAATGCTCCCAGTGCCAATCGTGCTGCATTGTGATAAATTGACGAGAGTTTGCGTAGGTTTGTGGCTGATCCGAAGAGGGGGAGGCCGTAGTCGATTTTCGTTAAAATAATTATTTTTATCATATGTATATACTAAAGAGTTTGTGTTGCATTTGAGTTTGATATTGCTTGGGCATTTAATTACAATTAGTCTACTCAAAAGATTTTTGCATAAGTCATTTATATGGTCATTCCATGTATACTTTTTATTGAAAATTAATCCTAGAATGTTGAGTGAGTCTAGTTGTAGATTTGGAAGTCGGCATTTTTATTTTTTGCATATGTATGTGGATGGACTTGGATTTTTCAACTAAAATCTTCGTGCCACTGTATCAATATTAAGATTTATTTTAGAATATAGCGTTTGTAGGTTAACTGTTAGATCGTTGTTGTTTTTAAATAATGCGTATATGTATAGGCAGGCCCGACGAGAGGGGGGTGGTAAAGGTGGGATTCCCACCGGGCCCGGAGTTTCTAGCGGGGCCCGGATTTCAATCGAAATCTCAAAATTTGGGAAAAGTTGAATATGCACTTTTGCAATCTGATTAGAACCGTAAAAGAATGTAACTGGTGTATTATCTACCTATCGTAATCAGACATTATGCAGACGGGCCCGGGCCCAACATTAAAAAATGTTTTCTTCGTAAAACAAAAAAAAATTGTCCAAATATTTTTCAAAGTTTTTTTTTATGTGTCTGTTTGAACGTTTTCCGCAAGTACGGGCCTTCGTTAAACAAACTCAGCGATTCCTGATGGGGGAGGGGGGGCCCCGGAGGTAACTACCACCGGGCCCTGATATCCTCTCGACGGCCCTGTGTATAGGTCGTCGGCATATACACTGGTGGCAATTTCTATAAACTCACTTAAATCTGCTTGGATTTTGTTAAATGTTTTTTAAAAATGCATTCAGTTAAAATAGTTTTACCCAAATATTTATTGTAAAATGTAGTCGATAAGAACTAAAAGACGAAATCGCAATTAAGTAACTGTTCTGCCAATTTATTTATTGTTTTCATAAAAATTGCACAATTTGAGATGGCAATTCACATAAAAATGTTTTCATAGCTCAAGGTACTCTAAATAGTTTTTTTGGTTTGTTTTAATAATTTTTCCATTTTCCATTGCGGTTTAAAATATTTTAGGCTAAAATAAAATAAGATTCTGAAGAGTTTGTGCCGGTATGCAAGTCCCAACCTATTTAATTTCTTTTTTAAAGTCAATCTTTGAATAAAACTGCGTCTCGTAATCGGGCTGTCGTGTCAGTCAATTATTAATATTATTATTACTACCTAAAATGAACCGTTTTTGTCACTTAACAAAACTGTTTACAACTGTTCACGCCTCTAAATAGTTTCTCCGCGAGTTCCATTCTTTTGGGTTTAAGACTATCAGTCAAAGGCGGTTTTTGAGGCGTTTAGTGTAAATATCGCGGTTTGAATTTTGTAAAATTCTTCAAGCATGTCGGGTCTTTATAGGCAGATCAATTCTGCGAACAAATTCCGTCGACATTACTTACTTAACTGGCCATAACAACCCGTTATCGGGTTACGTCCTGCCGCAAAACTTCTCTTCAGGCGCCTCTGCTTTGCGCGCGAGTTATGAGGTTCACTATAAACCTCAGTAAAAAATAAGTCTGCTTGGTTTCGTTTTGCCAATCTTACTGATCTTTTATTCGCTAGAGTAGAGATATATATAAAGTAAAAATGCTTAATTGTTATCTTATTTCTTAAGGTGCTTAATTAACAATATTAAGGTTCAATACACTATTGCTTACAATTATTTATATTTGCTGCGTCGGCTGTCTGCTTGGTTGGCCGCGTAGCGTCACCGTTGTAGGTGGGGACGTAACTCGCGCCTTCTCCAGTTGGTCACACCAAGAGATACCAGGGTCTCTTGAACTTGGTCCTTCCATCGGAGACACGGCCTCCCTCTACACCGTCGACCTCCAACCATCGCATCGAACACTTTTTTCGCCGGAGCTTCGTCGTCCATACGGCAAACATGACCGAGCCAGCGTAGCCGCTGGACGTTAATTCGCTGCGCTACGTCCATGTCCTTATACAGCTCATACAGCTCGTTATTGGTTCGTATACGATAGTCGACACCAGCACGTACAGGGCCGAAGATTTTGCGAAGTACCTTCCTCTCGAACACTCCAAGGGCCGCTATGTCGTTTCGTGTCATTGTCCATGCTTCAGTGCCATAGAGGAGCACGGATAAGATAAGCGTCATATAGAGTGCAAGTTTTGTCGGCCGAGAGAGGTTTCTTCTTCTCAATTGCCTACCGAGACCGTAGTAGTACCTGTTGGCAAGAGTAATCCTTCGCTTTATCTCCAGGCTATTATCATTGCTGCTCTTGATGGCGGTGCCAAGGTAGACGACATTAGGTTTCCTTTTATTCCCAATGCCATTATTACACGTTTTTGCCTTATGATAATTTTCGTGTTTCGGTCATATCTTACGTTTTCCCCATAAGATCCGCATAATTATGAATAATGACACACTGTAGTCTCAGACCTGCCTATTTTATCCGCTATTTCCCGTATAAGAAACTCTTATTGATTGAATGCACTCATTTGTTCCTTTTCTTCAAGTGGCAATTACTTTCCTCTTGGCATTTTCACAGGTCTGAAGAAAATAAGAATGTTACTTTTTTAATATGTAGTACAAAAATCGACTAAATCAGTTTATAAAGGCATAACTTACCTCAAATTACTTATATTTTTGTTTCACTAATCAATTTCAATCGCTGAGTTTATGTGAACTGCCACATTTCAACTGCTTCTGACAGTTCATTTATTTTGGAAATTTTAAAAGCCCAATTACAATTTTTCGGCATAAAATAAATATAATTCGACCAAAAATAGCACTGAGCGGTTCTTTTGACGAAGAAGATCATAGCGATGCAGAAATGTTTGATGTGTTTAATAATACGGTGATGAGAAGATTAGAAATTGTGAGAATTCGACCGGACCACTTCCATTTATAAGGGTGACAAGGACTTTTACGGTCACTTGCGCATGAGCAAAGCTTCTGCTTATAATATTGTACAGCTCATCGGTCCTCGTATAAAGCATCCTAAACATGTGCATTTTCCCCCCACAAGTACAAGAAGCCTTTCCTTTTACCGAGACGGAAAATAGGCGCTACATTTGTTTATTTTGAATTTTTTGATGAAGTACATTTTTTGAGAAAAGAATTTATTTACGAATGACAATCAAAACAAATAAAAATTATTATCTAGATAAAAATATTGCCAGTATTGCCACACTCAAATGACTAAAATTTTCTCCAGTTAAACAAGCACTGAAAAACTGCTTTGTCGTTTAAACTAAGCTTAAATGTAAACGAAGTTCAAGCAAACTGCGTTTGAACTGGGTTTAAACTCGCACGATCACGCAAACTATAAAAGAGTGCATAACCTGCCGATTCTTACAGCTAACTATAGATATGTAAACTCCTTTATTAACCAACTTTATTTGTTTTCTAAATCATCTCATCTACTCCTACAAGACTTTTCATAACTTAGCTCAAAGTGAGTTTATGGGAATTGCCACTGGATTGTATATGTGTATAAGTTTGAAGTATTTGTGATTGTCAATTATTTTAATGAGTTTATCTGTTGCTACTAGAAATATTGTTACTGATAATGGAGATCGTTGAGATATTCCGTTTCTTAGTGGGTGGGATCTGAGTAGTAGCCATTTACTTTGGTTCGAATTTTCCTGTTGGACATGAAACTTATAATGAAACTTATTATTTTTGGGCCAAGGCGCCACTCAATTAATTGATCGATGATGGAGTGTATTCCAATCCGATCAAACGCCTTTTCTGAGTCGAAGGCTACAATTGACAGATGTCCTTTTGCGGACAGCGTGCTTGTGATAAATTCGTCAACTGCTAATAATGCGTTCTTTGTACTTTTACCGCTTTTGTAGGCTGTTTGGTTTTCAGAAAGTAATTTTTCTTCGCTAAGGTACCACCTTATTCTTTTTGATATCATTTTTTCGACTATTTTCGACATGCAGGGGAGTAATGGTATAGGTAACCACCTTATACCATGGCTGATTTGTTATTATAGTGGGCGTGGCGAAAGGAATATCAGGTGGGCGTGGTCAATCTTATATATCCTATGTTAACATCAATGAAACACGGAATCATTTGATATTAATACTGATTTACAGACATGTACCATAGCTTCGTTTTAATAGTTTAGTGTGCGCGGAAAATGGGCGTGGCCGATTGTATTATAGCCTATGTTTGCCGCAATGCCACGCTGAATCGTCTGATACCCTTATTGCTATGACAAATATACCATGCCTGATTTGTTATTATAGTGGGCGTGGCGATAAGGCGTTTTAGGTGGGCGTGGTCAATCTTATATATACCTACTATGTTAACATCAATGAAACACAAAATCATTTGTTATTAGTTTTGTTAGTTTAGTGTACGCGGGAAGTGGACATGGCCGATTATATTATAGCCTATGTTTGCGGCAATAACACGTTAAATCGTTTGATAGCCATATTGTCTTACAAAAGCATACCATAGATGAGTTTTGTTGCCTTAGTGGGCGTAAGAAGGGGGCGTGGTCATTCTCATATAGCCTATGTACCATTCCCACAAATAAAAAAATGTTTGGTGCTTATTTCATCTCAATCGGTTAAGTAGTTTTTGCCTGATTGTGGCTCAAACAACGTCACACTTGCTTTTATATAATAGTATAGATAGAAGCTTGCCTTGCACACATGTACCACAGTTAATTTCTGTCATCATAATGGGCATTGCAGGAAGATATATCAATCTTATATAGCCTATGTTTACCCCTAAGAAACACAGAATCATTTAACATTAATATTGATCAATAGACATGTACTGTAGTTTTGTTTTGTTAGTTTAGTGGGCGATGAAAGTAGGTGCGACCGATTATATTATAGCCTATTTTTGTCGCAATTGGTTTTTATGATAGTTTAGATAGACAAATATGTTTGTATGTGATCACTGTTTTCATTTACACTTTTAAACCACAACGAATATATTTTGCAGGAAAAATGTGAATTTCTTGCGGAGTTAACTCCAAAGATTTTTGCATCTCACCTTTTTGCGGTAACTAAATCAACAGGGACTGCTAATATCAATGAACAATTGATTAATAAAAAGCTAAGTGGCAATTTTATTACAAGCTTATTTTTATCATTTAAGTATATTGATATTAATATAACTAAAGATTTTAATTTCATAAGAAATTATTATAAACGCAATTATGTTTCTATAAAGAAGCATTTAAAAGATATCACAACAAACGAAACAAACGTTCAAACAAAGAAACTTCTTGGAAATAATGATGACGAAAAAGAAGGAAATATGGAAGTTTCGCCCGTATTTCAGTTTACAACTGAAATACAAGAGTTCTCAGAAGAACAGAATACAGCCAATGAAGCGAGGAAGGAAAATGAAGAAATATCTGCACTTAATCAGTTTACAACTGAGATGCGCCTTAAATTAGATAAAGGCATGTATGAGAAACTGGTGGATAACGATTTAGAACTAAAAATCGATTATCTGTATTATTTG